>JAESUZ010003736.1:0-40000 GCA_017311185.1 Proteles cristata cristata
GTTAAAAGAAATGTGCAGCAGTTGTTAAGCCAGGCGGCCTAGGAATAAGCTTGGAGTAAGGCTTAACACAGCTGCCACTAAACCAAGTATCAGACTTCCTGTCCCACTTGGATGGGCTAGGAGTTGTATGTCAACATGCCCTCCTCTCCCACAGGCTTTCGGGAGGCTTTCTGTATTCCATATGAAGTATATCTCTGAAACGTCCAGTGTAACTGGAAACAAAAAATGGACCAGATAAAAAATAAGTCTTGAGATCTGCTAATACTAGACTCTAGAATTCAACAGAATTCCCTGCCAATCTCCAGGAAGACTTCTACCATGTGGGAGTGGTGAGAACTCTCAAGACAGACCGTTCCAAGTGAGGAGGGCCAAGCTTGGTCTGCTTTCATTCTCAGGTTGGGCAATCTGGTAAGTCTCTCCAGTTCCCTAAGGAGGAAATAAAGAGACCAAGGGTGGGGTATGGAACATATTTTGCTGGAGGAAACTGAGAGTAAGGGAAAGTGTTCCACCCAAACATCCTTGGTTCTGAGATTGTTTTCATATATTTTATTAATTATAATGCTATCAATAATGGTTGTTTCCCCTCTTAAAGAGTCTCAGCCTTACAAAGACTCTCAAATCATGGCTCAGTCAGTTGAGCATCTGACTTCGGCTCAGGTTGTGATCTCGAGGTCCATGAATTCTAGCTCCGCGACTGGCTCTGTGCTAACAACTCAGAGCCTGGAGCCAGCTTCAGATTCTATGTCTCCCTCTCTCTCTGCTCCTTTATCCCTGCTTGCACTCTCTCTCTTTCTCTCTCAGACATAAACAAAAATCAAAAATAAAATAAAAAATAAAAAAGTATAAAAAGACACTCAAATCAAGGCTGGCTCAGTCTCTCTCTGTCCTTTTCACACACACACACACACACATGCACACGCACACACACTCAGAGACTTACCCATATACCACAGATATACAAGACAAAGTACAAAGTCAAATGTACTGCTTATATTTGGCATGGTGCATATGACAGTACACATCCTTTTTACAAGAAAATCACCCTGTAGGGAAAGAGATTAGAGCTAGGGGACTGCTTTCAAAAGTGCTATTTGAAGAGCCAGGAGAGCAGAAATCAAAATGTGATCTCATAATTAATGCATACAGTTTTATTATTATTTTTAAAATGTCTTTATTCTTATAAAGTATTTTTTTATTAGAAGAAAGCCTCCTGAATATATTTAAAATATTAGACTCATGTCTCTCGGAAATACTCAAGAGTGACCATTGTCATGCTAGATAAGAGATATAGCAACACTCAATTAGCAAAGCATTTGAAACTGGGTGGAGGCTTCTATATGATTCTGATCCTGAACACATGGGGTGATTTTTGAGTACCCTCATCCCTTCCCTGGCCCTCAGATTTTGTATGTTATGTTGTTGGGTAGAATACAGCCTTTTTCAGACAAAAACCATACCAAATTGATTTTATAGGCAAGATGCTCTTCAGACTCCTTTGTTTGCCTTTTCCCATTCTTCGATAGCCAGTGTGGATCTCTGCGGGTCTATGTGGTGGTTGGGAGTGGAGAAGACAGAAGGCAAATTGGCCTTAACCCCAGGAAAGCCAAATTCGTTCAAGGATCATCAGCAATGTTCTTCAGTTTCTACCATCCAGGCCTCCTTCCCCTCCCCCAACACACACCACTCATGGAATGAGATCAGCCACCCAGATTTTATCCTCAGAAATGTCCCTAACCACTAATTAATGAATTTGTCATGATTCTATCAATTCTATTCCTCGCTCTGTGTTTTGCTTTTTCTACCCCTGAGCTCTAAATTTGCTCAAAGGCCCCTTCTAGTTTTGTAATGAAAGATTTATTCTGGCTGGTATAGTCACCTCTGTTTTAAATTTCTAAGACCATAAAGACTCCCAAGAGAAAATTCTAGGGAGTCTCCAGAGTTAGGTGGCTTCCCCAGGATCTGGAGTGGTGTGGATCTGACCCTCCTAAGTAAAAATGCAAATATCCTTACAGGGAATGCTACTGCTACATGGGTTTTACTTTCCTTTCTGTATATGTATATGCCCCAGAGGTTTTTTTTTTTTTTTTTTTTTTGATCAAAGATTCCTAGTTAATCGGATAGTCCCTGAAGCAAGGGGATTAGAAAAGCAGGACATAGATGGATGGAGGTATACAGATGGATAGTGATGACAGAGGGTAGAGAACACAAAGAACAGAAACACAGGGACCAGAAAGCATCTCAGTTGCATCAAATCACCTGGGGGATTTACTAAATTAGATATCCCGGAGTTCCACCCAGACCTGTTGAACAAAGTGGGGGGCAGGAGTGGGGACCTTCTGTATCTTAAACAACTTTGTAAAATGTACCTTATTCATATTGATATTTGAAAGTTGTAGGATTATAAATTCAGGGGTAAGAAAATTAAAATATTGAGAAGCAGGGAAAAAGTGCCTAAAGGGATAAATAAATGAAGTACAAAAAATAGTGTGAGCAAAACATGAAAGGGGTATCACCTGGTTCTGCTTGTTGGGGCAATTTTTATGACCCGCCAGGGCCCATGCTTTATTCTACTAGACCCGTATATCCAGTCAGGGCTTGTGGCTGGTGTGGAAAACAATCAGTGGCTGATTGAATGGTAACTAACTGTGTTTCCCTTAACATAGCTCAATGTTCTTTTCTCTTTTTTTTAAGTTATAAGATATTTACTTATTAAAATTTTTTTAATGTTTAGTTATTTTTGAGAGAGAGACAAAGAGACAGAGACAGAGCACAAGCAGGGGAGGGGCAGAGAGAAGGAGACACAGAAATGCAAGCAGACTCCAGGCAGAGTCCGACGTGGGGCTCATGAGCTGAACCGAAGTTGGACACTTAACCCATTGAGCCAACTCCTTTCAAAGTTCCTCCACTCTCAATTTGTGAAAATCCTGGAAAAAAATCAGCACAGCTGTCTGTTAACTTCAGTAGGATAAGAATAGTTTCTAATTAAACTCATATGTCTTTGATTTAAAACTCCATTTAATGAAATAATTCACCAACTTAAGGCAGCTGTTGATTACGGGAAAGTATACCTTGAATCTTTGTAGGTTGTTACCCTCTTCAAGGCCTCATCAACTTTCCCAAAAGGAATACAACTTGTGCCTTCTTAAGGAAAATTGAAAAATTTTCAGCACTTGATTCCTTCTTCTTTGTGACTCTTTTTTAAATCATAGAGGCTGGCTGAATTCCAGATGTAGGCGGTCATTCTTAGATCCATTATTTCCAACCTAACTTCAGGGCCTGCTGGTTGATTCGGAGTGGATATAAAGGTCACATCCTCTAGATTATTGGGTAGCTAGTTGTAGCGAGCAGGTGAGATGGGCCAGCAACACCTGGTGGCATTTCTCTTAGCCTGATTGGCAGTGAATCGTTTAGGGTCTTTTGCTCTTTGGGGTTTTCCTATTTGGCGTTCTGTTCCCACCCAGTTCCAAATTAGGAATACGAGGACCACATAAGGGTCTTCTCCTGTTTCTTCTCTTTCTCGGGCTTCTCAGGAGACTCCTCTTCCTAGGGCTTCCTCCTTGTGATTGCCTATTTTAAAAAGCGGTGTCAGGAAGAGCAGAGTGTGGTAGCTAGAGAGAGTTGTTTAGAAAAGGAGAGCTTGTGAACTCATCCCATTTGAGTCTCGGCCCAGCCAGCTGCTGATACAACTATTAAAACTCAGTAAACAATGTTGCTGTCTCTGAAGGTGGGCTTCATGAACATGGCAGTACAATTCAGGTAAGATTCTGCACTGGTTATTTGTTAAGATGCCTTCGTTTGACTAAGAAGCTAACAGGAGGGGTAAAGACGTACATAAAGTACTTTCGTTTAAAAGACGTGATGTCTACCAGTTGCTTCTAAGAGTCATTTTGAGAGGTTGGTCAAACTACCTAACCACCTTGATCTCAATGCCTACCAAATCAACTGCTTTCCCTTTGTGCAAAAGATCGTGTGAAATACATGGCTGACACGCATCTACACTCTCGTTCTTGGTGTGCTTTGAGGTGAGGGAGCTTGTGCTATTGTAAAAGTGACTTCATAAAGTTTAGGGACCCTCTTTTGCTATGCGGGAGCCCACAGAGTTTACTTGAGAATTGAGACTGTATTTGTTTGCCAAGCATAACAAGCCATATTTGTGTGAAAACGCAAGTCATGTTGTTTTGACCTATGATGGCAATGTTTTACCCAAAGCAGAAGGCCTGAACTCTTGTTCTGCCTATGTCAGCATCATTTCAGGTGATCTGGGGAATGTCCAGCTCCTAGGATTTTAATTCTGTGGTGGAGAGTGGTGAGAATAACATTAAAGATGCTTCCTTTTATGTTTTCTGCTCTTGAAAAAGAGTTAGTTATCTCATCCAAATAGATCAAGCTATGAGAAGTAGTAGTTTCTATACACTTCATAATATAATCATGAGGACAAATTGCCCATAGAATTGAGTGGGATGCAATGTGCTAACAATTACCTTTCCTCTTCCCTTTGAGGCAAATCCTATTTTTCATCATGTTATAGGGGGAGAAATTGAGGTTTAGGGCGTTTGAGTAATTTGAGACCATAAGGCTAATGACTAGCAGTGTTAGGACTAAAACCTAGATTTGTCTAATTTATATCCTTAACCTTGGATTTATGCACAGTTCTTTTTTATGAGCCTCTGGAGAAACCAGTGTGGAATGTGTTTCATATGGTGTTAACATATAGATACCAGCTGGCTATATGCAAAGCTTCTTCAGTTTAAGAGATAGTGGAAAATGCCTGCCTATATATATATATATATATATATATATATATATATATATATATATACATATATATATATATACACACACACACACACACAACATACTAGCTCTCCTTCCAAGAAGTCATCCCACTAAAGTGACAAATATTTGTCTGATTGCTTCTAGATGGGTTCTGATACACTGAGGCATGCCATAATTCTACACTACATTCCATTGTGTGCTAACAAGTCTAGTATCATGAGAACCAATCTAACTGTCATGCCAGTGAAATGTTCCTCTCTCAGGTCAGGTGTCTCATAGCTGCTCCTGCCCTACCTTGATTCCCCACTTCACCGCCCTCAATTGGTTTACTCTTAATGTCTCATCCGGGAAGGGGGAGAGGTGGCGAGGTGAGCACGAAACCATCCGACGCAGCTGGATTCCATTTAGTTCTATTGTGTTGTCTCAGTAGAGACTGAAGTTTCCATGAAGCTGAAGACTGGTAGATGGAGGCATGAATAAACGAGAGGCTATTCTTTACGAATGCAGATTCTTGGGATTCTGAGAGGATTTATACTCGCTTCCAACTCCAAGATATTATTTCTGTTCAAGCAGATACCCACATTGGGAGTCACGTTGTTTGAAGGCTCTTTATTGATTCACATGTAGGTGCACTAATTTGAAACCTAGAACTGACTCTTTGACATGTCTTTATTGATTTCAGTAGGTAAATTACTTGAAGCTCCCTTGTCAGTTCCCAACTACAAAGTAATCCATGAACTGGTGATTTTTAAACATCTAGTTGGCTGGTGGATATTCAGTCAGATGCTGCTTCTACCTTCATATCACCAAAGCTCAAGGCAGATAATCTTCAGTTCAAAATTGTTGCTTTTAGGTCTTTTGGTGTCATTCACAACGTGGTGAGTCACTTTTCTTGCTTCTCTATGGTTATCTACCATTAACATCCTAAATATCTGAGCCCAATCTAAGTTTCAACTATATATCTATATTACATGCCATTTGAAGGCTACTGAAGCATCAAATGAGCCAGATTCTTTAAACAAGATTTTCTCTTTCAATAGATCAAGCAATGTATGAGTATAGCTATTGGAGCATTTGAATACCAATGGCACTAGACAACTTTAGGTATAAACTACTATGTCACAATAGAGGCAAATTCAATAAAAGCACAGAGGGTTGTTAAGAAGAGAGCAGTAGCGCTTTGAGGCTGTATAAAACAAGTTTCTCAGGTGTTAGAACAGGTAGGGAAAGAATAAAGTTATAATTTATGACCATAATTTATATTAACCATCATTAGATGTTTGACATCTATGTAAAGGTACTAAACATTTTACATTACAATTTTTATAAAAGAGATAGGCCTTTTTTTAAGTGTAAAATTCATAGCTATTAATAATAACTAAGAAAGCTGGTGAAGTTGGTTTTCCATCAATGTCCATGGCTTTTAAACCATATCTTTTCCTAATTAAAAATCCTAGATCTGCATGGCAGGTCACCTAGGAAGCTCTTACAACTGTGATTATCCAGACACTAACCCGGAACAACTAGATCATGAACTTCAGAGTGTAGAATCCAGATATCAATAATTCGGAAACTTCCACGGTGACTCTAACATGCATCCAAGGTTGAGAGATTCTAGTCTAGAATAAATACTATTTTTTATTGAAATTTTTTTAATTTTTATTTTTTATTAAAAATTTTTATTTATGTTTAAGAGAGGGAGAGAGAGACAGGGAGAGACAGGGAGAGAGAGACAGGGTAGGAGCGGGAGAGGGGCAGAGACAGAGACACAGAATCCAAGGAAGTCTCCAGACTCTGAGCTGTCAGCACAGAGCCTGACATGAGGCTCAAACTCATGAACTACAAGATCATGACCTGAGCTAACGTTGGACGCTCAACCAACTGAGCCACCCAGGTGCCCCTAGAATGAATACTGTTATCGAGTAGTTTAAGGAAAGTCTAATTTGATATACTTAGGACCACTAATTCTAAGCTTTGAAATAACACTCAAAGCTAGTTAGTGTATCTTTGCAATAAATAAATTTGTCATATTACAGGTGACATCTGTAACTTGGACAGCTCCAATTTAATCTTAGTATAAGCTAGTTAAAAGTTATCAGAAGCTTTGTTTCCTTAGTGCTCAAAGTTTAGGCTTTAGTAATCACTTCAAAAAAGTTGCTTTCTAGGTGAAAAAATATCAACAACCCAGTTAAAGGTTACAGTTAGCTGTAATGGGAGCAGAGCAACGAATATGAGGAGTAGAATCTCAGATATGCTTTCTTTTCTTGGAAATTTCTCTTCCTTCCACAGCTTATTTGGGTCTAAGACTAAATTTCTCGTTTGAACTCCATTTGCTGTTCTCCTAGTTAGGTACTGAACCCCATAATCAACTCATTGTCTTATGTTGGCTATATAATACATCTAGAGTCTTAGTTTAGCTCAGAGGAACTTCAGGCTCAAAGTAACATGTAGAATATCTCAAAGTTCTCTTTAACCTTGGCCTTTTTACCTTTTGAGATAAATTCAGATCTGTGTTCATAGATGTGTTCAAATGATAGCTCTGTGTTCAAATGATAGCTTTTTTTTTCTCTTAGGAAAGAAAGAAGAAATTTTCCACATTAAATTTTTTTTCTCTCCTCTATTCCATGCGTTTCTTTTATTTTTTGCTCTTTTCTTTTTTTCTTTTTCTTTTTTATTTACCTTGGCATACTCACTTGGCATAAACCTAGTCTATTTCCTTCTTCAAAGAACTATACTTTGAATCTAATAATCTGAAGCTATTAAAGTTTTTTCTTAAACCTCTCATATAGACACTGCTTGCTTTAGGAATTTGATTTCACAAAATAGCAAATAACCAGTTAAAAGACTAATGTCATTCCCAGGTTCTATTTTTGTTACTGTGCTTTCCTATCACTTTGGTGAACTTTTTAGATGATTACTGTCATAGTTGACTATTCACCTGTGGGAAGTATATTAAGAATTATTACATTAAGGTTATAATCCTTTTGCTGTCCTATTCCGGATTGCCCCTTCTAGAAAGTAGTATTGATGTTTGAAACTGCTATGAGACTTGAACTTGTAAGAAGAACTATCTTTCCCCAAAACTGGCCTGAAACCACCGGGAGAATGGTGAATGAGAAATCATACTGTGATGGGGAGGAAAGTTTTTTCTTTATCCTTCAAGATTCTTCTGGTTGGTTTAAGAATTAAATTGACATGACTCTCAAAAGTGAATAAAAACTTCATTAATTAGAGGGGTGCCTGCGTGGCTCAATCAGTTAAGTGTCTGACTTTGGTTCCGGTCATGACCTCATAGTTTGGGGTTTGAGCCCCACATCAGCAGAGCTTGCTTTGGATCCTCTGTCCCTCTCTCTTTCTGCCTTGCCCCTGCTTACACTGTCTCTCTCTCTCTCTCAAAAATAAATAAACATTAAAAAAAGAATTAAATCGACATGAAGCAGGTTAACAGGAGAAAGTCACATTTAATTATGTAAATATAGAGAATACACATAAACATGAGATTCCAAAGACAGGCAGAGTGGGGTGTATATGTCATCTTGAATGAAGGAGAGATGAGTAGAGGTCTGGAACTTCAAAAGAAAGGAAAGCAATTCACAGGAAAATGAAATGTTTGTTACACAAATGTTTTTTGGGCCTTTCAGAAAAAAATGGGACGTAAATTGAAACTTTGATCAAACAGACTTCATGAGGTCCCTCCCTGACTATCATACGGAGGTCATTTTATGTCATAGCGATCTATGGTGATAACTCTCTTCCTGGAGCAGGTCCTCTATCTAAATTATTTTAGGCAGTTAGACAGAAGGTTAAAATTTCTTCCTGAGTCTCTTGGGCTTTGTTGATTTTCAGCTTGAAATAATCTGCACGCCAAAGTAGCACATCCTGGGACAATTCATTCTGAAGCCTTGTAGTTGCTATTGGCTTTTGGAGTTGGGCCATAATTATTGCTGCTTTCTTTACAACATTATGGTACAGAAGACTGAAGAAATCTGTTTGAAATCGTTTTATCACCATCCTAAAAAACTGATGTATGTAGTCGGTTGCTGTTCTGTTTCAATGCTTCTATAAGTCTTCTTAAAACCGGAAGAGAAGCCGTAGCAGATGACAGCAGTCCGAGACTATAAGGCAATCCATCTGTAACTGCATTATAGCTTCAACAATTTGCATTTTGGCTACAATGATAACTTCTTGTCTCCTGGCATCCCATTCCCTTCCCTTCCCTCTCAGTCGGTCCTTCTATTCAGTCAACTTGTTTTCAGCAGAAGCCCCTGAGTCTTCGTTCTCTCTCCACTCCTCTTCCCACCCTTCACACTTGAGCTCCTTGAGCTTTCATCTGCTGCCTTCTAGAACTTTGAGACTGTGGAAAGCTAAGATAGATTAGTGTGGGTGTATCAAAAGATCAAGGTTTTGTACACGAGACATTGTCTTTAAGTTGCTTAGGCTGGAAGAGATGTGATCTTTGATTCTGGAATCTCATTTTTGGGTTGGGATTCATTATCAGTTGCATTGCTTTTCTAAGGACTCTTTGCATTGCAACTGGGACCTATGTTTCTAAAAATTCCATGTGTTCACCCAGGGATGGTTATCTACTAGGTAGAGAATGGTAAGTGTATGAGGGAAGGAGGAGCAGGAAAAAACAAGAAGAGCTAGAAAGCAGGGCATCAGAATTCTCTGAAGAGCTGTTTGTAAATACCATCTGTTTTGGCCACATCAACACCAAAAGCTGTCTCTAGAAAACAAACAGTTAAAAGGAGCAGTTGGGCTGAGGGCAAAGAGAAACAATGCTGGAATTTTCACACATGTAGCGGTGCATTTTATATTTGAGGCATAAGAAAGTCTTCATTGCTCTTAAAAATCCTAGTTTTGAGGAGGGAAAATTAAGCTCTGTAACACCTAAGTGCTTTCTTTAGCTAACTATCCTTATCTTTAGCATTATTATTGGGAGAGAAGAAAATAGGTTTTCCTAACTATGGCTTTTTTTGGAGAATAGCATAAATCTGGCTCTGATGATAGCCTTGGTTTATGCTCTCCTGGGGAGAGGAGATAAGCACAGTAACCCCCTTTCTATAGCACATCCAGGAACTCACATAGGAATTCTTAAAGAGACAGGATAGCTGGACATAAGTTGCTTAAACAATCTTGTCAAGAAAGTGCAGGAAAGACAAGTTCATTTGTTTCTGCCGCACAAGTGAAGCCACTTTTAGGTGACTTTTAGGGATCTGTGTGTTATCTGATTTGCATTGACCACTTCTAAGTTTGACACCTTCATAATTTCTCAGAGTAGAACAGTAAGCTCATTTTAATGTAAAAGCACTACTTTTTAGACAAGTTCATCTCTCAATTCAGTCCACAAATACAGCAGTAGGTCACTTGCAAAAGCAGCTTGGTGCATGGAAATATCAGCTGGGGAATGGGTTATGTGGCCAGAAAGGAGAACCGAAAAATAAATCAACAACTAGAACCAAACAGGTCAGTTCAATTCTCTGATTCTGGCTAGTATTAAAAACAGATTAAAGTACTTCTGTTTGGGAATGGCTCTCAAAGATTAGCAAGAATTGGAAAAGTCATTTGGAGTCCTGTTAGAACTCAGTTCACCAGGCCCCATCCCCAGAGTTTGATTTAGAAAAGCTGTGGTGAGGCCTGAGAATCTGCATTTCTGACAAGTTCCCAGGTAATATTCATGTTGCTGCTCTGCGGACCACACTGGGAGACGATTGGTTTAGACAGCTACAATTTTAGGGGCCTGATATTTTTATTATTTTAATTTGTATATACTTGATTTTATTTTCATTATAATTTTAATTTTATAGGACCTGATCTTAATAAGAACATTGATCGTACCTGCTGAAGAATGCATTTGCTAAAGTTTTCTAATTACAATTGTTGCTCTATAGAAATTATGGCAACATCACATACTTTCCACTCATCTGACGTGGGGCTTGATCCCACTCACCGTGAGATCATAACCTGAGCTGAAATCAAGAGTTGGATAGTTACCCCACTGAGCCACCCAGGCACACCTCCACTTATCTTTTTTTTTTTTTTTAACAAATAGTTTATTGTCAAATTAGTTTCCACATAACACCCAGTGCTCATCCCCACAAGTGTCCTCCTCCATGCCCATCCCCCCTCCCCCACATCCATCAGTTCTCAGTTTTTGTCAGCATTCAAGAGTCTCTCATGGTTTGCCTCTCTCCCTTTACCCCCACCATTTCCCCCCTTCTTCTCCCCCTTGGTCCTCTGTTAAGTTCCTCCTAATCCTCCTATACGTGCAAACATATGATATTTGTCCTTCTCTGCCTGACTTATTTCACTCAGCATAACACCCTCAAGGTCCATCCATGTTGTCCACTTATCTTTTAATGAAACACTTTACTCTTTTCCATTTCACAGTAGCTCAGAATTTTCCTCACCACTGGTAGGAGAGTGGGATATGGACCTAACTTCCCAACTCCTGTTCTTATTTTCATATACAGACTTGGGACTTGTTCTTCCTCTCTCTCTCTGTCCTGATACCCTCTGCAGCTATCAATACTGTGGCTCTTGGGTTTCTTCTCTGTTAAAGTGAGCTAGCATGGCCCCAAAGCTAGCATGGGCTACTACTATCATCTTGTAGTCCCTTGATGATATCTTCCAGAAAATGACTTCTCCACTTGAAACTCTGATACCCTACATTCTCTAAGGTGTTTGGCGGCTCATGGGGGAGAAGGTTCATTAGTGACTCCTTCTCAGTGCAATTTCAGGCACTCTACTATTACCATTCCTAATAGAGCTGTATCCTAAAAACTGTTCCTGGCAACTTCAACATTCTAGTGGCATACCTCTTATTTACTTCACATACCGTGAAACCTGGGCTAACACTTAACAACTATTAAGGAAAACTAAATGGTGTGTGTAGGTAGCATCCCTTTCCCTTTTGAACCCATATCAGGTGAAGGACGCTGCCTTGCTAACAGTATAGATATCATCATTGTCCTATGGAAGGGACCATTACCCAATTAGCCCTTGTTCTAGCAGCAAGATTATAAGCCACAGGATATGGAATATGATTGATTGAAGCCATTTGGAGTAATCAGATTCTTCTTTGCCAGTAATTTGACTAAGGGAGGACATGTGACTAATTCTCACTAGTGACATAAGGGAATCTTGGGTCTTTTGGGGATAATTTTCTTCCCTCAGAGAGAGGGTACAAATACAGCTTTTCTCTCCACTCTCTTTATTTCTACTTTGGATACTGCTCTATGAAGATATATTGCTTGGAAACATTGCAGCCATCTTGTGACCATGAGGGAAAGGCGAGGTCATTTCGGAGATGCTCACTCAAAGCCTGAACATTACTGAGCCATGGAATCATCTGGGGGAACTGCCTAACTTTGGGCTTGAATCAGTTAAGAAAATAACCTTTAAGGGTGCCTGATGGCTGAGTCGGCTAAGCGCCCAACTCTTGACATTAGCTCAGGTCATGATCTCACGGTTCTGAGATCAGCCCTGAGTCAGCTCTGTGATGACAGAGTGGAATCTGCTGGGGATTCTCTCTCCCTCTGTGTCTCTCCTTCTTCTGCTCTCATGCACATGTGGCACGCTCATGTGCTCGCTCGCTCTCTCAAAATAAATAAACTTAAAATAAAAGAAAATAACTTTTACTTAGGTCACTCTTGGGTTTTTTTTTTTAAGTAATTGAATTTTAATCAATTCTAACTGGTAACTAATGAAAGGTATATTTGGTCTTTGCTAAATAGCAAAAGCACGGGCCACTTATTTTCCAGGTTTGTTTTAGAGAATGGCCTTTGCTTTCCCAAAGAAGTAAAACTCACACCTCGGTTTCTCTAGGGAAGCAGATGAATAGCTCTTGGCGCAAACTCACCAAGGACAGTGAGAACAGTCTGGTTTTCTTAAGCCCTAATTAGTCTCACCTGGTTCACAGCCACCAGCAAACTTGTCAAACTGATTTTGTGTTTTTAATTACCAAGTGCTACGGCAATTACCACAATATTATGACAGTGCTAATACAGTATAGCCCAGCTGAAACACAGAGCACCCTCCGGAGAGAATAGTGGAGAAGCTTTTGGTTGAGCTGGTTCTGAACTTTCTGTCCTACCTAACAGATGAGAGGATAAGGAGGTATAGGGAAGGCTCACTATGCTATTCAGTCCCATATCATCGATCTGTTGTTACACTGCTGAGGTACCTGTTATCTCTGGAGACGCCTCTTCACAGGCGCTGCTGCTCAAACATCTCAGGACTCCGTGACTGTGTGTTGACCGACTTCACTTGATGAAGGTTGAAAATTCCATAACCAAGGACTATTCTCCCAGTTGGATGAAACTTTGGTTCTGATTAGGCCCTTCAGTGCCCTTCCCCTTTCACTTTGTCATGGACCCTAAAATCTTCTCTCTGGTCCTTCTTTTAGGTTTGGATTTTATGTGAAGAAGTTACTGTGGTGGGAGACAGAGTGGAATTGAAGAATGGCTGCTTTCTTCAGCCTGATCTTTACTCAGATTAGGACTTTGTGGCCATGCTAATGAACTAAACTCCTTTGGATTAGATGCTTATGCTATGTAGTTAACAGAGCCATGGACAAGTGAGTTACCTAAAAAAAGAGAGAGAGAGAGAGAGAGAGAGAGAGAGAGCTGCAATGTAAGCTACAAGGTGCTGTGTGGTTCTTAGGAAATGTAACACATGCCTGGGGGGGAGGGGAGGGATATAATATGGTCTTCTCCATGTTATGACAGTAATTAGGGACAATATCAGTGGTGGTATGCTATATTGGGTTCTTTGATCACTGACTCTTAGGCTCCCAAGCTAATCACCTTTGGGCTGGTGACAAAGGTTCCCATACCTTTCTGATCAACAGAATCAATTAGTAATTTTCTGAAACTAGAGATTTATAGGTTCTACACTGGAGCCACTAAATCAGAATCACAGCATGCTTGTGAAATACTGTTCTTGAGGAATTATTTTTAGAATTTAGCTTCCTTTTTCTATGATTCTAAACTTTAGATGAATCCTAGCGAATGCATGATCTAATGTTACTTTATGGGACTCTCATTCCAGATGATAATTATGTAGGTCTGGAATATCGTCTCTCATTCTCATGGCTGTAACTCCTTTTTCTCAAAAATCTCTTCAGAGGCAGAAGGGGATGCAGTGGGTGAAGTTAGAATGTGGGAAAGAAAGGCACATTTAGGGGAAGGAAATAGATGACTCAGGTTAGTTTATATTGTTGGGGAGGAAATTTTTTTTTCTATCCTTCAAGATTCTTCTAGCTGGCCTAAGAATTAAATCAACATGAGACCAATTAACAAGGGGGAAAGTTTTAATTACATGCTTATGGAAGCCTAATAATAAAACTGAGACCAAAGAAATGACCAAGGCAGGCAGCTTTCATACTTTTTAGACAAAGAAACAATAAATCTGTAAGGAATTGACAGGACGAAGAAAATTTATGTCTGAGAGTTAAAATTAGTAAGGAATTCTAAACAGAATTTGGGCTAGGGTTAGTAAGTTAATAAAAGCAACAAAGTTTGTTTGTACAATTTCTTGGCCCTGAATTCCCCATCTCTGGTGATAAGGATGTCTCTTTACCTCCTGTTAGAGAGATGCTACCTTTTACACGAGACATTTCTTTTCTACTTTGGGGAGAAAAAGTAGGGTCAGAGTGTTGTTGCACTTGCTTTTTTTTTTTAATGTTTATTTTTGAGAGAGACAGAGACAGAACATGAATAGTGAAGGAATAGAGAGAGAGGGAGACACAGCATCTGAAGCAAACTCCAGGCTCTGAGCTGTCAGCACAGAGCCCGACGCGGCGCTTGAACTCACAAACCTTGAGATCATGATCTGAGCTGAAGTTGGACGCCCAACTGACTGAGACACCCAGGCACCCCTGAACTTGTTGTTTCTTAAGTAAATTGCAAATTTTGTGGTGGTTTGGCCCTCATAACATAAAGTCATGAGAGGTGATTACATAGGAAATACAATGGTTGATTGGGATATAGAGAGCTATCAACATGAGGCTAAGATCTGAACAGCAGCAAATAGTGTTGGTGAAGGTTTGATAGTATTCAGCCGTTTAGGGTAATTACTCCATAGCAATGGGCATCGGTTGGTGAGCAAAACCTATTCATCACCACAGTCCAGTCCATCTGGGTGAGGGTAGCAACTGACGGTTGAAAGCAAAGAACACATGGAAGACTGCAAAGTGAAAGACAATGACTGACTGTAGGGCACAAGGGAGAGAGGCACCAAGAAAATGATAACATTTCTCAACCTTGTGATTTGGGGACAATAGAAGACTGTAACTGAATTGGAGAATATATTTGATTTGGGAGGGAGAAAAGTTTGTTTTTAACATTATTGAAGAGATAGTAGCAATCCACAGGTGAAGGAGCCATGCGCCTGCCTGAGGCTGTGCAGAAAGAGGTTATACTCGGAAGGCAGGTTTCATTCTGCATTTTTTGAGCTAAGCACGTTGCTTGGCACACACATACATTTGACTTTTGAGTGACAGTAAGAATGGGAACGGAAAGACAAGTGCTTTAAAGGGGTTTGCTTAACGGGCTCAACCCTTGTATAAACAAAAATCGTTTTATTTTGATTTCATTTTATTTTTCACCAGCACTATTTTGAAATATTCTGGATCTCATTTCCATGTCCGTGGGTGACATTCTATTATAGACTCCACGGTTTCCTCATTGTTTTGATTATTAGAAGAGTCTCCTTTTGGTCATTTTCAAACTCTTTCATGTACTGAAGTCCAATCCTATGTGATTTAAAAGTAGAGTCTTAAAGTCTGATCACACTTTGTACTTCTCACCCTTTTGTGACCCGTAAGGATGCATGGGAAAGGGTATGATCTGTCCCGTTACATTTTCTGATCTTTCACTTTTCTCTTCCTGCCCAGCCCTCCAGACCATCCTATCATCACTGTTGGGCTAGGAGGACAGACAGTTGACAGAAAAAGTAGCTAATGTTTTACCTGGCTGGTGATTTGTTTAGTTATCTGGACAGCAGGCACTCCAAAAGTGGCATATATTTGGGGATTCGGTAGCCAACTCTCTTACAGAGATCCCTCCTTGTAACAGTTTGATGACATGGAGAATATGCTCCCTGACTGGCTACCGTGGTCTGTCTCACTTCGGTCCTGGCCGAGCAAATCAAAGTTGGACGAAAATCAAGCGAAGGACCAGTCTATGTTCCCTCATTGTTCACTCTTCCAACCAACTTCTTTATGAGGTATATTTAAGATGTCCTGAGCCTGGCTTCATGCATTTTGTTTTTCTAAATAACAGAAGTGCACATCAAATGCCCTCTTTTCTTGCTTTGCCTTCAGGCTGCTTAAGAACCTCCTCCACCTAGAATGCTTCTGGCTAGACATAGACATTAGTCTGTATGTCATTCTTTGTCCCTGAGTTTCATTAACAAATATACAGTTCTCACAGTGTGTGGGCTGAGGCCTGTGAGTTTCTGAAGCCCAGTCATCATCTAGCTGGAGAATGATGCCTCGGTCCTCGTTTCTCACAGATCCCCTGTTATCTTTTTTTTTTTTTAATGTTTATTTATTTTTGAGAGAGGGAGAGAGCGAGCGAGCATGTGCAGGGGAGGGGAGAAAAGAGCGAGGGAGACCCAGAATCTGAAACAGACCCCCCATTATCTTGAAGGATAGATCTCTTGGAGAATCTCTCACCTGGTGTGGAAGAAAGTAGAACAGAAACATAGTAAAGACACTCTCCCCCCAAGCCTATGGTTCCTGATTCCTTGACCTCACATCAATATCTAGTCTTTTCTTTCTATAGGCTGAGGGTAGTAGATGGATGAGGTTAATCCACCTTGCAATAAATCCTATGAGGCTACATCTACTTTTTTTTTTTTCTTTAGAATGTGGGCATATCAATTGCCTGTTGTCCAGAGCTTTAGCTAAAAATCTGAGGTCACAGAAAAAAGTTCCTCAACATCCTAGTATACCATATAAACCAACATTATTTAGTAGTTCTACTAAATGCCTGATAGTGTTCCAGGTGCTAAGGATCACAGACAAGGTCTTTGCTTTCATTATATTTGTGCTCTTCTTGGAAAGTAGGAAGAAGCTACAGGAAACAGAAAATAAATAGGAAAATAACAAGTTCATATCATATTAACTATGCAGAGTTAAAACAGGGGATCTGTCAATGACTGGACAGTTAATCTGGAGCAGGTGGGGCAGGCAATGAACAAGAGAAGAAAGCTATTAAAGCTATTCCGTGTTGACATTCACTTGACAGTGTGAAGTCCTGGGAATAGTTAGGCTCACACAATAGGACTGGGGTCAGATAAACACAACCAGCCAAATCGAACCTGCCATTTGTTTGTGAAAATAAAGTTTAAGTGGGACACAGTCCTACCCATTTGTTAACATATTATCTGTGGTTGTTTTTGTGGGACAACCAAAGGGTTGAGCAGAGGAGGCGAGATCGTATGGTCTGTGATCCTAAACTATTGACTCTCTGGCCCTTTACAGAACAAGTTGGTTGACCCTTGATTTAAAAATAAAAGGTGTCGTGGAGTAGAAGCATGTGAATAATTTACCAAAGTGGAAGTTATTTTTATTCTTTGGTGAATTACAAGACATATTTTTTCCTGCTGTACATTCAGTCCATCACAAAATCATTGAATGCCTACCTGCAGTTGAACACCTACCTACTTACATTTATTGAATAAGCATCTGTTTAGTGAATAAGCATGGGATTTGCCTGGCCTGCCCATCAGATATAGTTAGCTTCTCACTGTGGTGGAGTATTTGATTTAGATGATCCAGAATCTATCATGAATATCACAGCCATCTTAGAGCCAGGTTTAGATTCCCACTTACCAAGCATGAGTTTTCTGGCATTTGTGGCCAGAAATGCCATCAGAGATGCTTAAGACCATTTCCTTTCATATTTATTTCCTGCCGTTTGGCTCCTGTGAAATTTTTTTAAGTGTTTTTTTTTCTTTTCTAATTTGTGTCCTCTATAAAATGTTTGTCAAATATTGATTCTCTTCCACAATGGGGCTTGAATGCAGCTCATGGTCGTTTTGTTTCACAACTTTGATTCATGCAGCTCTTGGCATCTGCCAAAGTCCTTCTCTGAGTACTAGCTTCATCCAGTGACTTCAGCTCTGCACTGGGAACAGGGTTTGTTTAGTGGTTGCAGCTGGGGTACCACACATCTTCTTCCTGATTTTCTAAGCTGTGTTGCTACAGAGCCTTTCATCTGTGGTCTCCATGCTTTTCCCGGTTCTAACTGAGATAACAATGGCCCTGCTCTAGAAGATACCATTACGTTCATTCTTCTGTGCAGCCGTAAACAAGGTAAAGGAATTTGGCCAAGTTCATGCAGGGAGTCCTCAGTTATCTCCAAACCAAAGCATATGGTGCTACTATTTTTTGTACCAAATATGCAAATATGATCAGACCTTGTTAAGATCCCAGTTTTCCATCTTGTTCCCTAATTCCACCCCACCCTCCCCGTTCCATGTCTTATTAATGTCTTTCCAGTTTGTATGCACCAACCTCTCCAGCAGCTTTCTGGATCTTTTCTCCCTATGTGACCCTAGTTTCTGTTGTTTATACCAATTCCAGTGCTTTTCATTATTAAACTGTTTCTGCAGGGGTTCCCAGAATGCATTCAAATTTGCCATCATGGCACAAATCTGAGCCCTCAGAACTCCATCTTTACTGCCACTCTTCAGCTGGATCAGACTCACCTCACAGTTTAGCATTGATTTCTCTGGTCTTACTTTCCATCATTGTTTTTCTTGTATTCCTCCCCCCCACCCCCCTCTATTCTTGGCCTTCATTTGTGTTCTCTGAAAGCAAAGAGGCTTCATGAATTCTATGTGTTTTCTCCTCACTACTTTTCTTCTGCTTGATTCCATGATGACCCCTTTCACAACCTACATTTCTTCATCTAGTCCAGAACATTCCCTATCTCTACATTTCTACATTGGATGTTCTATCTTAACCACACAGAGTAAAATAGAATGTTTGCCTCGACTTCATCTTCAGAATCATCTTGACACCAAAGTATTATACTTTCCTATATGTTATAGTCATTCCTGAATTTTAAGGAAATAGAAGGACAAGAAATCTTTTCTCAATGAGTTTTATTGATATTATACTTTGGGAGCTCATACTTAAAGAGAACCAGTCCAGCATGAAATGATGGTGTCTGTTGGATAGATCTTGAAAGCTGAACAAAATATAAGAAAACATTCATTGTATACTTTCCAATTAATATGATCTTTCAGTTAAGAAATGAATACCATGAGAATATAAGACTATATAAAATTATAAGACAATATAAAATTGAGCCTCAGGTTCATTTTTAAATATTTCATGTTTTATTTTCTATTAGTTTTTTCTCCCTTTCTTTGTTCTCCAATGCTTCAATCCTTTTTCTAATGTAGGAAGGAGTTTGGACTCATCTGGCAGGATACAGTAAAAGCCTCACATCGTCTACTAGTTTTTTTATAATTACCTTCTCTGCCGGAAGAATTGACTATCTTTTCCTTTCTGCTAAAGCAACGGGAATACAGGACTTATTACCAGCCTCTTCACTCATCTAGAGGGAATTGTGCATTATTTAATAGCAAATTTGGAGCCAAGTTCTAGACCTCAGGTATGGGCATAGAGATAAATTTTCAGACTCCCACTAAATGCTTGAAATGAACAAAATCATGCTTACCCAAGCCCCATGATGAACTTCAGTGGTATATGGGATATAGACAGATACATGATAGGCCAAACCTACTGGTTTATTGTTTTTAATCTTTAATACTTTGAACTGGAATTTAAGTGTTACATGCTTAAGTTATAGCATAAAATACTGTGATATCTAAATTGCATGTTTGTTTCCTTTGAGTCCCTTCTTCTTCTCTTCATAACTAGCCCAATGACACTCCTAATATCATTAACTTTATTCACTGACACTACATTGCTGCAGTGGTCTGCATGGAAACTTATCCTAAATAAGGAGCACATGGAAGGCAAATCCCATTTCTTGTGCTGACCATATTTGCTGTCTCACACTTAGACAAAGTAGTGGCCTGAGTGAAATACTGCTGCTTAAATGTTGGAAAAGTTGTCTGCTTTCTCCTATTATACATCTATAACATATGATTTATAAACTCTTGAGAAAATACAAGTAAAAATGAACAGAAGAAATATAAATTACCTGTGAGCTATTTCCCATGGCCTTGCCCCAAAGCAGGGTCTTATCTTTTGGGTATATTTTCATCTAATATCTTTTATTTTTATTTTTTTATTTTTTTTACAAATAGTTTATTGTCAAACTAGTTTCCACATAACACCCAGTGCTCATCCCCACAAGTGCCCACCTCCATGCCCACCCCCCCTCCCCCCCACATCCACCAGTCCTCAGTTTTTGTCAGCATTCAAGAGTCTTTCATGGTTTGCCTCTCTCCCTTTTCCCCACCATTTCCGCCCTTCTTCTCCCCCTTGGTCCTCTGTTAAGTTCCTCCTAATCCTCCTTAGGATATGATATGATATGATATTTGTCTTTCTCTTCCTGACTTATTTCGCTCAGCATAACACCCTCAAGGTCCATCCATGTTGCTACACATGGCCAGATTTCATTGTTTCTCATTGCCATGTAGTATTCCATGGTATAGATAAACTACATCTTCTTGATCCATTCATCTGTTGATGGACACTTAGGCTCTTTCCATGTTTTAGCTATTGTGGAGAGTGTTGCTATGAACATTGGGGTACATGTGCTCCTATGCATCAGCATTTCTGTATCCCTTGGGTAAATTCCTAGCAGTGCTATTGCTGGGTCATAGGGAGTTCTATTGTTAGTTTCCTTAGGAACCTCCACACTGTTTTCCAGAGGGGCTGTACCAGTTTACATTCCCACCAACAGTGTAGGAGGGTGCCCGTTTCTCCACATCCTCGCCAGCATCTAGAGTTCTCTGATTGGCTCATTTTAGCCACTCTGACTGGTGTGAGGTGGTATCTCAGTGTGGTTTTGATTTGTATTTCCCTGATGAGGAGCGATGCTGCGCATCGTTTCATGTGTCTGTTGGCCATCTGGATGTCCTCTTTGGAGAAGTGTCTGTTCATATCTTCTGCCCATTTCTTCACTGGGTTGTTTGTTTTTCGGGCGTGTGGTTTGGTGAGTTCCTTGTAGATTCTGGATATCAACCCTTTATCTGATATGTCATTTGCAACTATCTTTTCCCATTCCGTTGGCTGCCTATTAATTTTCTGGGTTGTTTCCTTTGCTGTGCAGAAGCTTTTCATCTTGATGAGGTCCCAACAGTTTATTTTGGCTCTTGATTCCCTTGCTTTTGGGGATGTGTCAAGTAAGAAGTTGCTGCGGTGGAGGTCAAGGAGATTGTTTCCTGCTTTGTCCTCTAGGGTGTTGATAGTTTCCTGTCTCAAGTTCAGGTCCTTTATCCATTTTGAGTTTATTTTTGTGCATGGTGTGAGAAAATGATCTAGTTTCATTCTTCTGCATGTTGCTGTCCAGTTCTCCCAACACCATCTGTTAAAAAGGCTGTCTTTTTTCCATTGGATATTCTTTCCTGCTTTGTCAAAGATTAGTTGGCTGTATACTTTGGGTCCACTTCTGAGTTCTCAATTCTGTTCCATTGGTCTATGTGTCTGTTTTTGTGCCAATACCATACTGTCTTGATGATGACAGTTTTGTAGTAGAGGCTAAAGTCTGAGATGGTGATCCCTCCTGCTTTGGTTTTATTTTTCAGGATTACTTTGGCTATTCCGGGTCTTTTGTGGTTCCATACAAATTTTTGGATAGTTTGTTCTAGTTTTGAGAAGTATGCTGGTGCAATTTTGATTGGAATTGCATTGAATGTGTAGACTGCCTTAGGTAGTAATGACATCTTAACTATATTTATTCTTCCTATCCATGAACATGGAATGTTTTTCCATTTCTTTGTGTCTTCTTCAATTTCCTTCATAAGTTTTCTGTAGTTTTCATCATACAGATCTCTTGTATCCTTGCTTAGGTTTATTCCGAGGTATTTTATGGTTTTTTGTGCAATTGTGAATGGGATCAGTTTCTTGATTTCTCTTTCTGTTGCTTCATTGTTGGTGTATAAAAATGCAACTGATTTCTGTACATTGATTTTGTACCCTGCAACTTGGCTGAATTCTTGGATCAGTTCTAGTAGGCTTCTGGTGGAGTCTGTCAGGTTTTCGATGTACAGTAACATGTCATCTGCGAAGAGTGAAAGTTTGACTTCCTCTTTGCCAATTCTGATGCCTTTGATTTCCTTTGGTGTCTGATGGCTGATGCTAGGACTTCCAGCACTATGTTAAACAACAGTGGTGAGAGTGGACATCCCTGTCGTGTTCCTGATCTCAGGGGGAAAGCTCTGAGTTTTTCCCCGTTGAGGATGATGTTTGCTGAAAGCTTCTCATAGATGGCTTTGATGATGTTTAAGTAGGTTCCTTCTATCCCGACTTTCTCGAGAGTCTTTATTAAGAAGGGATGCTGTATTTTGTCAAATGCTTTTTCTGCATCTATCGACAGGATCATATGGTTTTTATCTTTTCTTTTATTGATATGATGTATCACATTGATTGTTTTGCGAATGTTGAACCAGCCCTGTAACCCAGGAATGAATCCCACTTGATCTTGGTGGATGATTCTTTTGATATGCTCCTGGATTCGATTTGCAAAGATCTTGTTGAGAATTTTTGCATCCGTATTCATCAAGGATATTGGCCTGTAGTTCTCTTTTTTTTTTGCTGGATCTCTGTCTGGCTTGGGAATCAGTGTGATGCTGGCTTCATAAAATAAGTCTGGGACTTCTTCTTCACTTTCTGTTTTTTGGAATAGCTTGAGAAGAATTGGGATTAATTCTGTTTTAAATGTCTGGTAGAATTCCCCAGGGAAGCCATCAGGACCAGGGCTCTTATTTGTTGGGAGATTTTTGATCACTGATTCAATTTCTTCACTCGTTATGGGTCTGTTCAGGTTTTCTATTTCTTCCCATGTGAATTTTGGTAGTCAATGTGTGTTTAGGAATTTGTCCATTTCTTCAAGTTGTTCAATTAGTTGGCATATAATTTTTCATAGAGTTCCCTGATAATTGCTTGTATTTCTGAGGGGTTGGTTGTAATAAGTCCATTTTCATTCATAATTTTGTCTATTTGATTCTTTTGGATAAGTCTGGCTAGAGGTTTGTCAATTTGTTTACTTTTTCAAAAAACCAACTCTTGGTTTCATTGATCTGTTCGATTGTTTCTTTGGTCTCTATGTTGTTTATTTCTGCTCTAATTTTTACTATTTCTCTTCTTCTACTGGGTTTAGGGCGTTCTTGTTGCTCTGCCTCTAGTTCCTTTAGGTGAGCTGTTAGATTTTGGACTTGAGCTTTTTCTAATCTCTTGAAATAGGCCTGGAGAGCAATGTACTTTCCTCTTAGCACTGCCTTTGCCGCATCCCATAGATTTTGAATTGTTGTATTTTCATTTTCATTTGTTTCCATATATTTTTAAATTTCATCTCTAATTGCCTGATTGACCCATTCATTCTTTAGAAGGGTGTTCTTTAACCTCCATGTTTTTGGAGGTTTTCCAGACTTCTTCCTGTAATTGATTTCAAGTTTCAAAGCATTGTGATCTGACAGTGTGCATGGTATGATCTCTATTCTTTTATATTTATTGAGGGCTGCTTTATGTCCCAGTATGTGATCTATCTTGGAGAATGTGCCATGCGCACTTGAGAAGAAAGTAAATTCCCTGGCCTCAGGATGTAAAGTTCTAAATATATCCGTCAGGTCCATCTGGTCCAATGTATCTTTCAAGTCCATTATTTCTTTAGTGATTTTCTGTCTGGTTGACCTATCCATTGCTGTAAGCGGAGTATTAAAGTCCCTGCTATTAGCACATTCTTATCTATAAGCTTGTTTCTGTTTGTGATTAATTGTTTTAGATATTTAGGTGCTCCCATATTCGGTGCGTAGACATTTATGATTGTTAGTTCTTCCTGATGGATGGACCCTGTATTTATTATGTAGTGCCCTTCTTCATCTCTTGTGATTGTCTTTATTTTAAAGTCCAGTTTGTCTGATATAAGTATCGCTACTCTGGCTTTCTTTTGATTTCCTGTAGCATGATATATATTTCTTCATCCCCTTACTTTTAATCTGAAGGTATCTTCCCGTCTAAAATGAGTTTCTTGTAGACAGCATATAGATGGATTTTGTTTTTTAATCCATTCTGCTACCCTATGTCTTTTGATTGGAGCATTCAGCCCATTTACATTCAGTGTTATTATTGAAATATGTGGGTTTAGAGTCTTTGTATCTTTTGTAGGGTTCATGTTTGTGGTGGTGTCTCTGGAATCTTTGTTCCTTGCAACCTTTCCTTCAGAGCGTCCCCCTCAGGATTTCTTGTAGGGCTGGCTTCGTGGTGACAAATTCTTTCAATTTCTGTTTGTTTGGAAAGGTTTTTATCTCTCCTTCTATTTTGAATGACAGGCTTGCTGGATAGAGGATTCTTGGCTGCATATTTTTACTGTTCATCACATTGAAGATCTCTTGCCATTCCTTTCTGGCCTGCCACGTTTCAGTAGATAGGTCTGTCACCACTCTGATGGGTTTCCCTTTGTATGTGAGGGCCCTTTTCTCCCTAGCTGCTTTCAAAATTCTCTCTTTGTCCTTGTATTTTGCCATTTTTACGATGATATGTCGTGCAGAAGATCGATTCAAGTTACGTCTGAGAGGAGTCCTCTGAGCCTCTTGTATTTCCACATTGACTTCCTTCCCCAGGTCGGGGAAGTTCTCTGCTATAATTTGTTCCAGGACTCCTTCAACACCTTTCCCTCTCTCTTCCTCTTCTGGGATTCCTAAGATATGGATATTGTTGCGTTTGACTGTGTCGCTGAGCTCTCGAATTCTTCTTTCCTGTTCCTGGATCAGTTTGTCTCTTTTTTTGTCAGCTTCTTGTTTTTCTATAATGGTGTCTTCTAAATCACTTATTCTCCTTTCTGCCTCTTCAATCCGTGCATTGGAGGCCTCTAATTTATTTATCTCATTTATCGCATTTTTAAGTTCTTCATGCTCATTTTTATTTTCCATTCTGTCTGTAGCCATAGTTTCTTTGATGTCCCCTATGTTTTTTTCAAGCCCTGCTATTAATTTTACCATTGTTATTCTAAAATCTTGTTCACTTATGCTGCTGATAATCTGTTTTGAGCAGTTCATTAGCTGTCATTTCTTCTTGGAGTTTCTTTGGAGGAGAGCTCTTTCGTTTCATCAGTTTAGTTAGCTTTCCGGCTCTTGTTGGTTTTAAAGTCCTGTTATGCTCTCTGTTTCTATGAGCACTGCTATATCCAAGAAGACTCTTTGACTTTCCAGGGCCTATCCTTCAGAGATTGTTTTTTGAATGGTATCCCTCGGTCACTCTTGTTGGGACCTTAGTTATTTTATTTTCCTATTCATAGTGATATTTGCGACTCTTCACCTTGTGTACTCTAGCTTGTTTCTTGAGGTAGCCCTGGAAAAGAAAACAGACAGGCAAACACACAGGGAGCAGGAGCACACAAACGCACAGGCTGATTCAACTAACATGCAAAGCGAGAGGGAAAACGAAAAAGTTAATAGAAAAGACGGAGGAAGGAGGGCGAATAATAGGGAGCATAAAATACATAAAAGGGTCAAAAAGGGGAAAAGAAAAGGAAAAAAGAAGAAGACCGATGGACAAAGAACGGTTTAAAGCATATACCTGGATTTCCCAGCTACAGTTAAATAGCCATGTGTATGCAGTGCTGGTTGAAGAGCATAGAGAAAAAGAAGACAGGGCGAGACAAGGCAGATTTGGAAATAGAATGAACAGGCAGAAAGGATAAGAAGCTTTTTTCAAAGAGGTAAAGGGTAAAATATGGTTGGATAGTTGAGAGAAGGATGCTGGAATTATCCAGAGAAGCTATATAGTCTAATTACTCCTGAGAGAAATAGCTGAAAAAGTCGGTAGGTGTAGAATTTACATTTACAGACTGGACTTGTTGTGATTGTTTAAGCAAGCTGGCAACCAGAGTTAATCAGGTCAGTGTTTTGGGGAAAAAAGCGAGAAAAGAGAAAGAAGAAGAAAAAAAGAGAAAAGAAAGGGAAAAAAAAGAAAAAAGAAAAAAAAGGAAAAAAAACAAAAAAAAAGAAAAAAAGAAAAAGGGAGGAGGGCACCTCTCAGGCAGGGATGGGCGTGGCGTGATCCGATGCCTCAGGCGGGGGTTCTGCCTTGGCGATTGTGGGGAGGAGAGAGACGGTGCTCCAGTCCCTTCTTGAACTGTGCGCTGCAGCTCGCTTTTTTTTTTTTTTTTTGGCGTGTCAACTCCCTGTTCCGGGGACGCAGCCGAAGTTGGTTGCACTCTTCAACCCAGGCCAGTTCCAATCTCCAAATCCCAGTCCGCGCCCCGCTGAAGTTGCCTTAGACACAGCTTCCCAGACAACCCCCTCGGGCTATTCCAGGCTCCCTGCTGAGCTCTGGGGGCGGAGTCAGGATCGCTGCTTCCTTCTCTGGGTCGGGCTGGTGCGCATGCGCGGGGGCTTGCCTGCCGGGTCCGCGTAGCCTGAGCCCGCTGGAGTGAGGAAAACCGGGTCTCTCTATGGCTCGTCACCCGAAACACGAACTCACAGGCAAATTTCCCAGTTTTTAGCTCTTTGCCTTCCCTCTCGAGTTCCAGCCAGCCAGGAGCGCGGACGCCCGGTGTCTGCGCGTCTCTTTCAGGGGTCCCAGTCGCCCTGGAGCTACAATGGCGGCAGGCGCGTGGCCGCCGCTTTAAAACCCAACCTCCAGGAGCGGCACAAAGAAGCAATTTGTGTGCTCAGCCTCCCCTAGGACCAGTTGGCGACAGGGGACCTGGTGTGCAGGTATTTGGCAAGTACAGTCTTTCTATGCACCGAGCGGAGATTTTTCTGTCTCGGACTCTCTCCTTTTCCCCTCTCACTCCCCGTAGAGGGTAGAGGGGGATCGCCTCCCACCCTGGAGGCTCCAATCCCGGCCCGATTTTACCTTACCCGGTTCGCACTCACGTTAGAAGGCTTTCTCAGTGTATTCTGCGTCCTTTTTCTCCCAGTCTCTCAGGTTTTGTAAGGTTTCCAATGGCTTCAGATCTTTTCTGTGTGATGTATGGGTGCGAGTGCAAGTACGGAGCTCCTTACTTCTCCGCCATCTTGCCCCCCTAATATCTTCTAATATATTGTGCTTCTATGAGATTATTCTACATATTGTGCTTGTTTTTTAAAAAATATAAGATATCTGTGTATTTTATTTTATTTTATTTTGAAAATTTAAATTCAAGTTAGTTAACATATAGCATAGTCTTGGTTTTGGGGGTAGAGACCAGTGATTTATCTCTTACAGATCTCCTAGCTCATTCCTAAAAGTGGCCTCCTTAATGCTCCTTACCCATTTACCCCATATCCCCACATACCTCCCCTCTGGCAGCCCTGTATTTAAGAGTCTCTTATGGTTTGCCTCCCTTTTTGTTTTTATCTTATTTTTCCTTCCCTTCCCCTATGTTCATCTGTTGTGTTTGTTAAATTCCACATAAGAATGAGATCATGTGGTATATGTCTTCCTCTGATTGACTTATTTCGCTTAACATAATACACTCTATTTCTATCCACATTGGTGCAAATGGCAAGATTTCATTCTTTTTGATTGCTAAGTAATATTCCTTTGTATACATATATCACATCTTCTTACCCATTCATCAGTCAATGGACATTTGGACTATTTCCATAATTTGGCTAATGTTGATAACACTGCTATAAACATTTGGGTGCATATACCTCTTTGAATCAGCATTTTTGTATCCCTTGGATAAATACCTAGTAGTGCAATTGCTGGGTCATAGGGTAGTTCTATTTTTAATTTTTTAAGGAACTTCCATACTATTTTCCAGATTGACTGTACCAGTTTGAATTCCCACCAACAGTGCAAAAGGGTTCCCCTTTTCTCTGCATTCTCACCAACATCTGTTGTTTCGTGAGTTGTTAATTTTAGCCATTGTGACAGATGTGAGGTGGTAACTCATTGAGGTTTTGATTTATATTTTTCTGATGAGTGATGTTGATCATCTTCTCCTGCGTCGGCTAGCCATCTGGATGCATTCTTTGAAAAAGTGTCTATTCATACCCATTTCTTCACTGGATTATTTGGTTTTTGGGTGTTGAGTTTGGTAATTTCTTTATAGATTTTGGATACTAACCCTTTATCTTATATGTCATTTGCAAATATCTTCTCCTATTCCATCTGTTGTCTTTAATTTTGCTGATTGTTTCCTTTGCTGTGCAGAAGCTTGTTATCTTGAAGAAATTCCAATAGTTTATTTTTGCTTTTATTTTCCCTTGCCTCCAGCGACATGTCAAGTAAGAAATTGCTATGGCCGAGGTCAAGGAGGTTGTTGTCTGTTTTCTCCTGTAGGATTTTGATGCTTCCTGTTTCACATTTAGGTCTTTCATCCATTTTGAATGCATGTTTGTGTGTGGTGTGAGAACATGGTCCCGTTTCATTCTTCTGCAAGCCGTTGTCCGGTTTTCCCAGAACCATTTGCTGAAGAGTCTGTCATTTTTCCATTGGATACTCTTTCCTGCTCTGTTGAAGATTAGTTGGCCATATATTTGTGGGTCCAATTCTTGGTTCTCTGTTCTATTCCATTGATGTATGTGTCTGTTTTTGTGCCCATAGCATAATGTCTTGATGATTGCAGCTTTTAATACAAATTGAAAGTCTGGAAGTATGATGCCTCCAGCTTTGGTTTTCTTTTTCAGCAATACTTTGGCTATTCATATATGTTAGGTTTACTTTTTCAATTCACATTCAAAGACTTGAAACTAGAAGAAACCAACAAGGTGATCCCATTCTGAATGTCTCAATTTACTGATTGAGTAAATTTACTGAGACTACACAAATGTTACACATCTAATAAAGCAGAGAGCCAGAACTTGGACTTGGATGTCTCTATATAAAACTAAATTCTGCTCTAACATTGAAACACATTTTAAGAACTCATTTATTGTTTATATTATTTACTTTGGATTATTTTAGCTTTCGTGGTGGCATGACATGATTAAAGAAATAAGTTCAGATAAATAGAAGTCTAATATTTTGTCTCCATGTACATTAGGTTTTATTAGGTTTAGTCATGTGCATTCATAAAGTCTGGCCAAATGTATAGAGGAATATAAAATCAGAGTGTATCCTCCTTGGGAGGAAAGATCTTAGTATCTATCATTTCAACAAATTGCTTAGTTTAGTGTACTGGGGAAAGAAGGGAAAAAAAACCCCTCTATTGTGGTGCTACACATTTCAAAACAAAATTCAAAGGGTTTTCGAGGGCAGGAAATCAATCCTCCCAGAATAACCTCAGTATTAGCCAATATCATTAATTGTATTTCTTTGTTTTTAGAATACTGACAGTAGTCACCCATCATCTTGAGGTCAAGGAGTGACAAGAAAACAATGCAGGATGCTGGAACAGACGTAGACAAAGTAAACCCATGGGCTCGACATTGCAGATGTTCTTCTGTAAATTAGAAATCTAAATCTACAGAGTAGAGTTCCCACTTACACCTACTGCAATGTAAGGCTTTTAGTTCCACTCAAAATCTTTTAAAGTAATGGCTACAATTTACTTGCCATGTTCTTTCTCTTGATCCTTTCCTTCCCCATCATTTATGCTTAGGTGTGTATATATAGAAGCATTTTCCTTTCTCATCACCCATCCGCTTCTGGCTGAGCTCAAACTAGGTAACAACCGCCCATCTGTGATCAAATGTTACACTCCAAACCACACATAATGACAACAGTGAACACGTCAGGCAGGAGGAGGGAAAGGTGGTTAATTTTAAAGAATGGAAGCTGTGATTTGGAGACAAATAGGAAATAATCCCTGAAGGGCCTGCCATTTAGAATGAGAAGGGGGAAAAGCCAAATAAGCAGGGTGGTTATGATAAACTGCAGGTCTTTATAAGGAATTGAATATCATTCCTTTTTACAGCAAGAAGCTGAACAGTGTGTATGTGCATACCTCCAGGAAAGAGATGACCCCTGATATTTTTGGTAACCAAACCTGTAGTTGAAAGTTTTCTGTGGTTCCTGGCTTTGGGCTGCCTGTAATCCTTTTCATTCGGCTTAATAGGGAAGAGCTACTTATTTTACATGACAATGCTTCCATCTTCTGCATAGACCTATCAGGCTACCCCCCACCCCAGCTTCAGTGCTCTAGAATAAGCATCATTTTATTTCACACTTACCTGATGTGGCAAGTTTTTTAGGCTTCCTAGCCATTTAGTTAATTCTAAAACCTTACCAATAGGGTCAACTACCTTGAGTGGGGAAGATATAGTAGGTGTGGTCTGACAGAGATTGGGCTGGGACTGACACATTGTCTTATCCTGGTTGGTACATGGTTATGACTTCACAGCAATATTCACTTTCTTTTTGGTAGACTCACACGGTTGACTTCCTGTAAGCTTACTGCCTGTTCTATCTCATATTTATGTGTTATTTCCAAAATCTATTATGTAGACAGAATTATATGGAAGTGCATTTTCTTACATAGATTTCTATTAATTTCCATTTTGATAGATTTTGTCAGTCATTCCATTCTATTAAAGATATCTTTGGATTGAAAAATGAACATTGAATGCTCCCAGAGGACAGGAGGGAATACTTGGCAGTAGACATCTTGCTTATCTGGTCTTTTGTGGGCCATTTGCAGAAAGGATACGGATTTCTGCTGGTTTTTGCCAATGTGTCCAAAATAGTATGTTTAACTAAGGGCCATGATCTATGAAGCTTTTAGGATTTTCCAATCTATTTCTCAGATGTTTAACTGTAGTTTTACTGGGCATTTTTTAAAAATGTATTTTACTGGAGGGCTGGAGTAGTTCAGTCAGTTAAGTGTCTGACTCTTGATTTTTAGCTCAGGTCATGATCTTATGGTTGTGAGATAGAACCCCAAGTCATCCTCGGAGCTGGGCGTGAAGCCTGCTTGATATTCTTTCTTACTCTCTGTCCCCCTGCCCCTCTCATGTTCATTCTCTCCCTCAATCTCTCTCTCTCAGAAAAATAAAAAACAATAAACCAAATGTTTTACTGTGAACAGTTTTGCACATATACAAAAGCAAAGAGAATAGTACAACAAATTCAATATATCCCTCTTTGACAATTTATTTGAATTCAACTACTATGAATATCTGGTCAGTCTTGTTTAATCTGTACCTCTACTTACTCTGCCTGTATTATTTTTGAGTCGATCTCAGAAACTCTATTGTATTTCTAAATATTTTATTATATATTTTTAAATGGTAAGGTCTCTTTGTTCTAACATAACCACCATATCATTGTTATAACTAACAAGCATTACCAATAATTCCTTAGTATCATTAGATATTAAGGCAGTGTTCATATTTCCAGAATTATCTTTTATATATTTTTTCTTTGCATTGCTTTTCCTTCTGTCTTTCCCCTTTCCCCATTTAGTTTGTTTGAATCAGTATATATATTACAACTGGTTTGTTGGCTTCTTGTCTGTCAAACATTTTTCATCTCATCATACATATGTGTGTGTGTGTGTGTGTGTGTGTGTGTGTATGTATATCCTATAGACTTTCCCACAGTATGAATCTTCTGACTACATCTACGTGGTAACACTTAATATGTTTTGTATGTTTGTTGTTTGAATTTCCTATAATTCATTAGTTAGATCCATAAACTCAATTAGATTCAAGTTCCTATTTATTTGTTTATTTTTGCAAGACTACTTCATAGATGGTGCTATTCTGTGTTCTTCCATTGGGAAGTATATGATGTTTGGTTGCGTCTCTTTCTGGAACATTAATAGCCCTGGAAAATCATTGCATAAACCCATTAGCCCACTAGAGGTTGGTTGATGTCTGTCATTAATTGCCATTTATTAGCTGTAATTTATATGAAAAGAAACATTCCTTCTTCAGCAATTCTGTTACCATGTTGTGCAGATTTAATAATAAAAGCAATGTAAACAGTCACTTCACTTTATACATATGAACTAATGAAGCAGTTCTCTAGTATCTCCCAGAAGTGACCAGCAGCGTTTATGTGTTGGGTTTAGTATCTGTACACCCTCGTGCTCTTAAATGTATTGAATGTGTTTCCATTTATTACACTTATTTTCTTTGTAAGTCCTCAAATTGTCCCTTCTTTGACCTGTAGCCATTTAGTTTAGATTCTTACTCATTTTCAAAGGACTCTATTGGTCTCTGATGACATCATTATTTTCTGATATCCCAGGGCCATGTTTTTATCCGGGATGTTGAAGGAGTTGTAAACAGAGTACAATGTCTCTAATGGGTCCAATGATCAGAGTATCTTTATCCAAAGAACAACAGGAGGTACTTTCATGGCCAAATGAATCTAGAATTTGCTTTCTAAAGCAAAGAAAGAGTTTAATTAAAACCAAGGAAGATGGGGTACCTGGGTGGCTCAGTCAGTTAAGAGTCCTACTTCGGTTCCAATGGTCATGATCGGTTTGTGAGATCGGTTTGTGGCCCCACATTGTGCTCTGCACTGACCGTGTGTAGCCTGCTTGGGATTCTCTCTCTCTCTCTCTCTCTCTCTCTCTCTCTCTCTCTCTCTCTCTCTCCTTTTCTCCAAAAATAAATAAAATTAAAACAAAAACAAGAAAGAGAACGAAAGAGAACTATAGTTTAATACTTGGTTTCGAATTCAAAGATGAAGCATGGAGTTGCGCTGATAGACTTTTCTTGGATATATAGTAAGTCTGCCACTAAAAATAATAATATTATTATCCCAGCCAACTGAAATAACACTTTTAATGACAAACTTTTTAAAATGTTTGTTTATTTTGAGAGAGAGCAAGTGGAAAGGAGTAGCAGAGAGAGAAAAAGAGAGAGAGAATCCCAAGCAGGCTCCATGCTGTCAGCCATAGCCTGATGTGGGGCTTGATCCCACACACCATGAGATCATGACCTGAGCCAAAACCAAGAGTTGGATGCTTAACTAACTGATCCATCCAGGTGCCTCCAAAATAACATTTTAAGATTAGACATTTATTTCTGTTTTCAGTGACTCTAGGTTCAATGTCCATAATAGTGCCCCAATCATGTAATCAGAGAGGAAAGTATACAGGTAAATTTTGATCAAAATATCATCTCACATTTGTATTGTATTTCAAACTTCTCACAGTGCTTTAACATACATTGTCTCCATTTGATTGAAGTCTTTATAGCAGATGTTTAAGGGCAAGAATTAGCTGAAGGGTTATACTAGTAGGTTGTTACTTTCTGGGGAAAACTAAGGGATGTTGTTTCTCTGTGGCAAAATATGTGCAATAGTAGACCACAACCTTCTGACTTCATTCTGGTAGTTTTGGTGTTGAGGTATGGAAAAACATGAAGTTAGTTAGGGTTATAAAAATAGAGTAGCAAATTTCACTTTCAGTTTGTATGATTTTTATAATACTCATACTTAGGAAACCAGTTGGATACACCAAGGATTTTCAGGCCATGATACATGTCAACATGGTGACTTCTCATCTTGCTTTAACAGGATTGATTATTTTTCTCCCTTATATTTCATTAATCTCATTTAAAAACTATTTTCTTCATATTCATTAAGACGTCAGAGTATCGAATATCTCCAACTATTTCAGCAACATGTCTGGAAAATACAGGAATATCTTTCCGAAATCTCACTTCTGGGCTTAAAGAAACTAAAGAGCCATGTGTAGTTAGCTTCACCTTTACTATGGCACTAATCACTGCCTTATTTTCTACTATGGTTACTATAGTTGTGTTCTTTGTCTCCTCCACAAGATTGTGTTCATGGCTTGGTCAAGAGGTAATTGTGAAACGAGATGCAGACTATGTGTGAGGCATATAGCCCTATATGGTGTGCTGAGTGTTGAGATGATTGTGACAGAGTCCCCACTCTTGAAGATGTCCTGTTTAGTGTCAGTAGGGGAAGGGGGCAGATGCATAAAGACAGTCACACCACAACACAGTAATGCAGAGGTGAGGATCTGTGAAGTGTAACATGGAGGTAGAGCAGGAGAATGCCTGACCCAGCCTGAAGGAGGCAGGCAGCAATGATACTGCCTTTCTGCCCCAGGTGCTTAGCAGAGTACTCCGGAGCATAAAACAAGAGTTCATTGTTGATCTCAATTACAGTTATGTTGAGATATGTCACTATTCCATAAGAGAGGTGATTCTAGTGTTCTCACCAGTACATTTGCATCAATGTGACTTATTTTCTAGAAAAAAATAATACTTAAAGAAACACTTGACACCTTTTTCAAAGGAAGGAAGGAAGGAGGGAAAGGAAGGAAGGAAGGAAGGAAAATAGGAACCAAGCAATGTAGAGGGTCTAGAACCAACTTCTCCTGGGATTTAGGAATCTGAAGCCATCTTTCATTGTCTTGGGAGCCATGATTTTAGTATGGCTAAAATTTTTTTTTTTTTTTTACAAATAGTTTATTGTCAAGTTGGTTTCCATATAACACCCAGTGTTCACTGGTATGGCTAATTTCATTAAATGGGCTCTACTTCTCTTCCTGCCTTACCACACTGCCAAATGCTACTGTTGTGACCGTCAGTGAATTTTGGTGACCAAGTAGAATTTCATTTATTTCTGAAAAATCACCAGAAGTGATTCTAAATTCCAAGACCATGGGCCAGTTGCTAGCATCTCCATGACCTAGCATCACTAAGCTGGACAAGGAAGGGTCAGCTGTCCTTCTTATTATTCTGTTACTCTCATGACACAGGTGATAGGGAACACTCTGCTTTCAAGATCTTCTTTTCAAAAAGAATTCCTGATCAAAGAATTTTCCATTAAACAGATGAGAGTATTGACCTTAGCTGAAAGATCTCATATTGACATGCTGCCTCTAAGGATCTAAATCTTAATGGTCTCTGCCTACTAAACCCTTTCATACAGCTTTCATCTTCAAATGTAAATAAACTGTAAGGTTTAGAATCTGCTAAGGTGTCCTAATTACATTACTTTCTTATTTATGGCTGCCTTTAACAACGGTTTTGACATTAAATTCTCTTATTTGAATGCTGGTAATTTCAGCAACTCTAATACTACAGAGCCTTAGAGTATATCTAGTTTTTGGCTAATTTTTGGCACTTCTTAATTGATTAATGAGGTCAATGAGCCATCCAGTATCCTTTACTTTTCCAACCACTGACACTTAGAATGGTGATGTATTTTAGGTCTACAGCACCCTCAAAGTCTGTCAAGGACTACTGAAAGAAAAGTAAGCTTCTACCCTTCAGTGACAGTTTTTTAGGAACTTGCCTTTTATCTGATTAACTTACATATACATATTTTTTTATAAGTCTCTGCTTTGCTGTCCTCTTTTCAGTTTTACTTTTAGGTGAATATTTTCTATTTGCTCCAGCTCTGTATATACTACTGTGGATTTCACAGAATTAGTTTCCCACTCCATGTTCTGTGTAAATTAAACATTGTAGGGTAATCAGGCTTTGCTTAGATAAAGAAGAACCTCAGCCCACCTGGGATATGATGGAATTAGATTAACACTGTCCACTAAATTCTCTTTGAACTTCTCATTAAAATAATAATGACAAATAAAAAGATATTCAAGTATATTTGGAAATTATGAATAAGAGCCAACAATTTTACTGTAGGGAAAATTTTCTATTGTTGGTTACATGGATCAGCTTATATGCAAAAATTACAATTAGTTGATTAGGTTAATCTAATTATCAGTTTAGCCAACAAAACATCGGCTTAAAAAGTGAAACCCAACACCAAACAGCCTCTTGGTAGAAATTTAGTAATTGTCTGCTGAGCTCATTAAGGTCATGTTTTCTCTTTATACCCTGTATGCTATTTATATCTTGTTGGAAATGCTATTTCTGTACTTAGAAAATACAATTCCTGGTATAAAATAGGGCATGTGTGGGGGTAACTAAGCACTTGGGAACCATCCACAATGATGTAGACTCTCCCTAGAAGCCTTATGTTGATGAAGGACCTATCAGAGAATGGGAGAGATCTGAAAAAAAGACTTGTTTCAGGAATATATAATATACGATCAAGAAGAACTATAATTAAATAAATTTCATTCAAAAAAAATTCTTAGCATAGTTGGATAACCATGAGATTTAAAGACAGATGAATGGATGAATGGTGTAGGGATGGTGGTAAAAATTTCTGTAGCTAACATGGAACAGTCACTTCAGTATTTGAGAAAATTATACTTATTTGAAATATGCTTCTGTAAAGTTAGAAACAGAAATAAAATTAGAATGCATCTTCTTTGTAATCCCGTAAAATTTCAGGAAGCTCAAAAACACATTTGAAAGTCCTTAAGTTGGTAATTGATAGTTTTAAAATTTATTTTATTTTATTTTTAAAAATATGTCTTTTTAAAGTGTCTATGTTTTCAATTTTATTTTATTTTTATAATTTTTTAGATAATTTATTGTCAAGGTTGCTAACATACAGTTTATACTGTGTAGTCTTGGCTTCAGGAGTAGATTTCTGTGAATCATCACTTACGTACAACACCTAGTGTTCATCCCAATACGAGGCTCTACTCAATGCCCGTCTCCCGTTTTTGCTGCCCTCCAACCTGCTGCCTCCATCAACCCCCAGTTTGTTTTCTGTATTTAAGAGTCTCTTATGGTTTGCTTTTGTCTCTATTTGTAACTTATTTTTCATTCCCCTCACCTATGATCTTCTGTTAACTTTCTCCAATTCCATATGAGTGAAAACATATGATATTTGTTTGTTTTTCTGACTGACTTATTTCACTTAGCATAATAACCTCCAATTCCATCCACATTGTTGCAAATGTCAAGATTTTACTCTTTTACATTGTTGAGTAGTATTCCAGTGTGTGTGTGTGTGTGTGTGTGTGTGTGTGTATCACATCTTCTTTATTCATTCATTGACATTTGGGCTCTTTGCATAATTTGGCTATTGTTATAGTGCTGCTATAAACATTGGGGCACATGTGCCCCTAGTAGTGCTATTTCTGGATCATAGGGTAGTTCTATTTTTAATTTTTTGAGGGACCTCCACACTGTCTTCCAGATTGGCTGGACCAGTTTGCATTCCCACCAACAGGGCAAGAGGGTTCCCCTTTCTCCACATCCTTGCCAACATCTGTTGTTTCCTGAGTTGTTAATTTTAGCCACTCTGACCCATAGTGTCACGTAGTATCTCAGTGTGGTTTTGATTTGTATTTCCATGATGATGAGTGATGTTGAGCATCTTTTCACGTGTCTGCTGGGCATCTGGACGTCATCTTTGGAAAAGTGTTCATGTCATCTTCTATTCATTTCTTCACTGGATTATTTGTTTTTCAGGTGTTGAGTTTGGTAAGTTCTTTATAGATTTTTGATACTGAGCCTCTCCCATTCTGTTGGTTGCCTTTTAGTTTTGTTGATTGTTTCCTTTGATCTGCAGACGTTTTTTCTCTTGAAGATATCCCAATAGTTCATTTTTGCTTTTATTTCCCTTGCCTTTAGCAACAGATCGAGTAAGCAGTTGCTGTGGCTGAGGTCAAAGAAGTTGTTGCCTGTTTTCTCCTTGAGAGTTTTGATGGTTTTCTGTCTCACATTTAGGTCTTTCATCTATTTTGAGTTTATAATTGTGTATGGTGTAAGGAAGTGGTCCAGTTTATTCTTCTGTATGTTGCTGTCCAGTTCTCCCAACACCATTCACTGAAGAGACTCATTTTTCCATTGGATATTCTTTTACTGTTTTGTCCAAGATTAGTTGGCCATATATTTGTGGATCAATTTCTGGGTTCTTCATTTTATTCCACTGGTCTATGTGTGTGTTTTTGTGCTAATACATACTGTCTTGAGGATTACAGGTTTGTAGTAGAGGCTAATGTCTGGGATTGTGATGTCTCCCGCTTTGGTTTTCTTTTTCAACATTACTTTAGCTATTCAGTGTCTTGTATGGTTCCAAACAAATTTTAGGATTGTTTGTCCTAGCTCTGTGAAGAATGCTAATGCTATTTTGATTGGGATTACATTCAATGTGTAGATTGCTTTGGGCCATATTGACCTTTAAACAATATTTGTTCTTGTAATCCATGAGCATGGAATGTTTTTCCATTTCCTTGTTTCTTCTTCAATTTCTTTCATAAGTTTTCTATAGTTTTCAGCATACAGATCTTTTATGTCTTTATTTAGGTTTATTCCTAAATATTTTATGATTCTTGGTGCAATTGTAAATGGGGTCAATTCCTTGACTTCTCTTTCTGTTGCTTCTTTTTTTTTTTTTAATGTTTTATTTATTTCTAGGAGAGAGAGAGAGAGAGAGAGAGAGAGACAGCACCAGCAGGGGAGGGTCAGAGAGAGAGGGAGTCACAGACTCTGAAACAGGCTCCAGGCTCCGAGCTAGCTGTCAGCACAGAGCCCGACGCGGGGCTCGAACCCATGAACTGTGAGATCATGACCTAAGCGAAAGTCGGACGCTTAACCGACTAAGCCACCGAGGCGCCCCTTTCTGTTGCTTCTTTATTGGTATATAGAAATGCAACTGATTTCTGTACGTTGATTTTATATACTGCAACTTTGCTGAATTCATATGTCACTTCTAGTAGTGTTTTGGTGTAGAGTATCCATGTAAAGTATCATGTCATCTGCAGAAAGTGAAAGTTTGGCTTCTTTGCCAATTCGGATGCCTTTTATTTCCTTTGTTGTCTGATGGCTGATGCTAGGACTTCCAACACTATGTTAAATAACAGTGGTGAGAGTGGACATCCCTGTCGTGTTCCTGATCTCAGGGGGAAAGATGTCAGTTTTTTCCCATTGAGGATGATGTTAGCTGTGGGTCTTCATATGTGGCTTTTGTGATGTTAAGGCATGTTCCTTCTACCCTGATTTCCTTGAGAGTTTTTATTAAGAAAGGTTGCTATATTTTGTCATATGCTTTTTCTGCATCTATTGATGGGGATCATATGGTTCTTATCTTTTCTTCTACTAAAGATAAGATGTATCACACTGATTGATTTTAGAATACTGAACCAGCCCTGCCATCCAGGAATGAATCCCACTTGATCATGGTGAATAATTCTCTTAATGTACTATTGAATTCTATTTGCTAGTATCTTGCTGAGAATTTTTGCGTCCAAGTTCATCAGGGATATTGTCCTGTAATTCTCCTTTTTAGTGGGATCTTTGGTTTCGGAATCAAGGTAATGCTGGCCTCATAGAATAAGTTCAGAAGCTTTCCTTCCATATCTATATTTTGGAACATCTTGAGAAGAATAGTTATTAACTCTGCTTTAAATGTCTGGCAGAGTTCCTCTGGGAAGCCATCTGACCCAGGACTCTTATTTATTGACAGAGTTTTGGTAACCTATCCATTTCTTTGCTGGTTATGGGTCTGTTGCAATTTTTTATTTGAATTTTGAATTTTGATAGTATATGAGTGTCTAGGAATTTGTCTATTTCTTCCAGATTGTCCAGTTTGTTGGCATATAGTTTTTCATAGTATTCATTGGAGAATACTATATTTGTATTCCTGTGGTATTGGTTGTGATCTCTCTTCTTTCATTTGTGATTTGATCTGTTTGGGTCTTCTCTCTTTTTGAGAACTCTGGCTAGGGATTTGGAATTTTTTTTTATTCTTTCAAAAAACCAGTTCTTAGATCCGTTGATCTGTTCTACTTTTTTTTTTTTTTGGATTCTATATTGTTTATTTCTGATCCAATCTTTATTATTTCTCTTCTTCTGATGGCTTTGGACTTTCTTTGCTGTTTCGAGTTCATTTAGATGTGAGGTTAGGTTATGAATTTAGAATGTTTCTTGCTTCTTGAGATATGCCTGGATCGCAATGTATTTTCCTCTTAAAACTGCCTTTGCTGCATCCCAAAGGATTTGGACTATTGTGTTTTTATTTTCACTTGCTTCCATATTTTTTAAAACGTTTGCTTTAATTTCCTCGTTGACCCATTCATTCTTTAGTAAGATGTTCTTTAACCTTCATGTATTTGGAGGCTTTCCAATTTTTTTCTTGTGGTTTATTTCAAGTTTCATAGTGTTGTGATCCAAAAATATGCATGGTATGATTTCAATCCTTTTATATTTGTTGAAGGCTGTTTTGTGACCCAGTATATGATCTATTTTGGAGAATGTTCCATGTGCACTTAAGAAGAATGTGTATTCTGCTGCTTTGGGATGAAAAGTTCTGAATATATCCGTGAAGTCCATCTGGTCT
>JAESUZ010003736.1:45000-108043 GCA_017311185.1 Proteles cristata cristata
TCTCTAATTTTCTAGGTTGATTTCTTACCTCCTTTCTTCCATTTCTTAATTCTTAGATTACTCATCAGTTTGTTAACCAACTTCATTAGGCAGAGTGTGTGAGAGAAAAATTTTCCAAGTTCTTACCTATCTGAAACTGTTTTCAGCTAGCCATGGTGCTTGATTGCTAATTAGGTAGAATATGGAATTTTTGGTAAAAATTATTTTCATTTACCTAAAGAACTTTGACAGTATTGCTTTATTGTTTCCTGGGATTCAGTGTGATGGATGGAAAGTAGGCCATCAGTTTGATTATTGTTTCTTTTTGGATTATTGTTTCTATTTTTTTGCCTGTGGACATTTTTAGGATCTTTCTTTACCTGGGATGTTATGAAATATTGCAATAATATTTCTAGAGATAGGTCTTCCTTTATTTGGGTGGCCTTTTCAATCTGGGAACTCTGAGGAAATGTCAGTTATTTGTTCTATGATTTCCTGGCATTTTTCCTCTTTTCTCTATTAGGCAGATGTTCTTCTGGATTGATTCTTTGTTTTGTTATTTTTTAAATCATTTCTGTGTTTTTGTTTTATGGATGATTTTTCTCAGTATTCTGAAATGTCTCTTTATTTTTCTTTACCATTCATGTTTTATTTTCTTTTTAAGTTATTATTTACTTATTTTAAGAAAGAGAGAGAGAGCATGGGAGGGGCAGAGAAAGAGAGAGAGGGAGGGAGGAAGAGAGAGAGAGAAAATCCACTGATAGTGCAGAGCCCAATGTGGGGCTTGATCTCATGACCCATGAGATAATGATCTGAGCCAAAATCAAGAGGTGGATGTTGAATCCACTGAGCCACCCGGGGCCCCAACCCCTGGTGTTTTAAATTTTCTAAAGTTTCCTGCAGTTTCTGATCATTTTTCATTCTTTCTTGATTTTGAAGATGATCCAGCTTTTCAAAACCATTTGAATAAAACTGATTGGAGCCTTTTCAAAAAATTATACTTTTCCCCCCAATTTATAATTATTCTCGGGGTCATTTTCCCCCTTGTTTATGTTGGTCCCTTTCTTTCTTTCTTTCTTTCTTTCTTTCTTTCTTTCTTTCTTTCTTTCTTTTTTTAATCAACTTTATATGGTATCTTTTGACTGCCCGTTATAAAGATAAAGAATTTGGTGCAAGTTTCCTGTCATATAGTCTCCTTCTCTGACCCCTGGTTTTTCTTGATTATTATCTTTACATTGTCAAGGATTATGACAACAACATTTTTTCTGTAGCTGTAATGAAATCTACTGAGCTTTCTCTAAGGGTTATACCTGAAGATTTAACTGCGGTAAAACTACATTTACATTTTTATGATGATAAGAATATTATACACAGCAGAGCCCATGTAATGTGGTTGTAATATTAAATCACTAGGTACAGCCGACAGCTTGAAAGTGATTTTTAAAGTATCACTTTTCCCATGGATTATCTCAATATTCCTTTCGAATTTATTTAGATTCTCAAACTTAATTACACTTTTCAGTTATCTTAAGAATCTTGAAAAATACTGAGACCTAATCTCATCTGTAAACATTCTGATTTATTTCTTTTCCTTCTTTGGCCAGGGTTTGGGATGGGCAGCTTGGCTACAGGCATTTGAAACTTTGAAACCAAAGTTGTTGCCACTTTGATCTATATCATGATTTATGTGTTACTATGTCTTCTATCCCACATTGTTCCCTTTTAAATATTTCTTCTTTTAAAAAAATTCCACTGAATTTTCTTCAAGTAGAATTTTCATAATTTTTGTTAGAAGTTTTTGAGTCCTTGCTTATTTAAAAATGTCTTACTATAATCTTATATTTGATAGCTCATCTCAGTATATATTTCTAAAGCCAAATTACGTTCAGAGAAATCTAATCATCATTTAATAATGATGATGAGAAGTCTGATATCAGACTGCTTTTTTATTTATGTAGATTATATTACACAGGTTTTTAAAAGTCTTTTTTAAATGTTTTACTTATTTCTGAGAGAGAGAGACAGACAGACAGACAGACAGCATGAACAGGGGAGGGTCAGAGAGAGAAGGAGATACAGAATCTGAAACAGGCTCCAGGCTCTGAGCTAGCTGTCAGCACAGAGCCTGACATGGGGCTCGAACCCACAAACCGTGTGATCATGACCTGAGTGGAAGTCAAATGCTTACCCGACTGAGCCACCCAGGCGCCCCCTTAAAAATGCTCTTAATAGTTTGTTTTCATCCTTGGAGTTTTGAAATGTCTACAGTATCTCTTACTGTGAGTCTTTATTTTGCTTAGCACTAGGAAGCTTCTTTTAATAGGACTATTATCTTTTATGAGCTCTGGGAAATATGCTCTGATTTTCTTGATAATCTCCGATCTCTTTTCTTCCCCTTTGTTTCTGAAACTGTTTTAGCAATGTCCAATAGCAATATAATGCAAGCCATGTCCCCTGTTTCAACTTTTCTAGCAGCTATATTTTAAACAACTAAAATGAAACAAGTGATGAGATTTAAATATCGTACTTAGCCTTATACAACAAAGACAATCCTTTTAATATTCAAACTGTTTAAATTATTAGAGAGACATTATTCATTCTTATTCTTCTTTTTAATATTAAGCCTTTGGAATCTTCCCTGTGCTTTACACTTACGACAGACATGTCCCCATTCAAACTTACCACATTTGAAGTGTTCAATAGCCCTGTGTGGCTAGCGTGGTGGATACTGTTGTGATAGGAAGTGGAAATTGGCCTGTTTGGAGTTCTATTCCTTTTCTCTTACTTTTTCAGGACATATTCCATTTCTTTTAGCTCATTCATCTGAAGATAACAAACTTAAATTTTCTTTCTTTTTTTTTAATGTTTATTTATTTTCGAGAGAGAGAAAGAGACAGAGCACGAGCAGGGCAGAAAGAGATGGAGACATAGAATCCAAAGCAGGTTCCAGTCTCTGCGCTGTCAGCACAGAGCCCTACACGGGGCTCAAACCCATGAACTGTAAGATCAGGACCTGAGCCGAAGTCGGTCGCTTAGCCTACTGAGCCACTCAGGCGTCCCACGAATTTCAATTTTCAACTTACCAGCTTGAATTGTAGTACAACCTATCTTATTGTTTAGTATATTCACTGGTCTTTCTTCTTCTTCCCCTTCCTCTAAACCTCCCCTCTTTCTGTTTCTTTCTGTTTGCCAAATGTTAGGTCACAGCATCCTGCCTAGTTGGTGGATGCACTATTGTCTTTTTAAAAAAATTAAATCCAAGTTAATTAACATGTAGTATAATGATGATGTCAGGAATAGCATTTGAGATTAATCACTTAAATATAACACCCAGTGCTCAACCCAACCAGGGTCCTCCTTAATGCCCATCACCCATTTAGTCTATCCACTCCACCCAACACCCCACCAGTAAGCCTCGGTTAGTTTTCTGTATTTAAGACTCTCTTATGTTTGTCTCCTGATCTGTGTTTATTTATTTTTGCTTCCCTGTCCCTAGGTTCATCTATTGTGTTTCTCAGATTCCACATATGAGTGAAATCATAAGATAGTTGTCTTTCTCAGACTGACTTCTCTTAGCATAACATACTCTAGTTCCGTCCACACTGTTACAAATAGTAAGATTTCATTCTTTTTGATTGCCAAGTATATATTCCATACACACACACCTTCTTTTTTTCAATGTTTATTTTTGAGAGAGAGAGAGAGAGAGAGAGAGAGAATCTGAAGCAGGCTCCAGGATCCGAGCTGTCAGCACAAAGCCCGATGTGGGGCTTAAACACACAAACCTCAAGATCATGACCTGAGGTGAAGTCAGACGCTCAACCACCTGAGCAACCCAGGTGACCCAACACAGCTTCTTTATCCATTCGTCAGTCAATGCATATGTGGGCTCTTTCCATACTCTGGCTGTTGTGAACAGTGCTCCTATAAGCTTTGGAGTGCACGTGCCCCTTTGAATCAGCATTTTTATATACTTTGGAAAAATACCTCATAGGTGGATGCACTATTGTCTTAAATCTATCTGAGGGTATAACTATATTTTAAAAATAATTTTAAAATTTCCACTTTGGCTCTAAATTATCCGTTTCACCTAGGATCAATTTTGCCTAGCTTGTTGCTTATTGTTTTATAGAAGTCATTTCTTTTAAATATGCAATGAACCTTTGCTTTTAATTCATATTTGTGAATGAAGGATTTGGTTGATCAGTAGAGGTGATGGGCATGTCCCCTGGGAATGACAGTGCCACCTAGGAATACCACGTTGACAGGCAGACTTCCCTGAAGCTGCAGTGGAGGGTAGAAAGACAGTCTTCAAAGCAATGAAGATTGTAATCTGGAGTCTCTCTCTCTCTCTCTGTATGTGTGTGTGTGTATATGTGTGTGTGTGTATGTATGTGTAAGTCCTGGGACTATTAAATTTCCTGGAAATGAGGAAGATGTCTTTTTTGCTTTTTATTGTATACTCCCAGATTCATAGTAGGCATTCAATAGTTTGAATTAATAAGTGATTATTTTTATTCCTCTTTACTGCTTCTTTTAGTTTTCTATCTTTGTTACTTGATCTTTGTTTCTATGTTATCTTTTTATTTGGAATCTATGTAAAGCTATGAATACTTAGGCAACTTAAGAAGATGATGCATTTAAAGCTATCTGTCAAATATAAATGTGTTTAAATATGTGTATGCATATATATGTGTGTGTATGTGTGTGTGTGTAATGTCAGATGTAAAAGCAAATATACTGACTCCCTTCATGGCACATAATAAAGTTAGTTCATTTGTATCACCTTCTTTCTCCTCTTTTTCCTATACGCATGTCTATGATCTTAATTCTAGTCCATTATCAACAATTTATTTTTATTAAATAGGTAGATTTCTTTCAGGATTTATAAAATCTTCATCTGTCCTTATTAGAAGTATCATTATTGACTGTCTTATATATTTATTGAGATTTAATGCTCTCTGTCATACATTTCCTTCCATAATTTAACCACTTAACCAATTAGAATTTCTATATTCTAATGCAGTTCTTGGTTCCTAGGATTTTCCAACTTCAAGTAGGAGTGAAGTGAAGGAAGCATTACTCCTATGTTTTCTGATTTTTTTTCTTAGGAAAATATCTTCCAGTTTGTGAAAAATGTCTTCCAACTGGAATGAAACCTTAAATTTATGTAGAATTTATGTAGAACATACTTTTGTTCTCAACACATTGTAGATCATTCAATATCCTGCCATCTAATGTTGCTTAGGATAAAAGTCAGAGGTCAGCTTTATTCAATTTTCCTTATGAATTATATGCAGGCCCTGCTTGAATAATTAGGAAATTCTTTATTTTCAGACTGTAAATGCACCAGGATATGCTTTAGTTCACATTGCTTTCAATCATCTTGCCTTTAAATCTGACTCTTCAGGTCTTCTTTTATTTCAGGAAATTTTCCATATACTTTATACTTGAAAAAAAATGTTTTACTCCTGTGTGTTCCAGTTTGTCTTCCCAAGACCAATTATCCATAAATTGGATCCATTTCCTTTTTTTCTGAGTATTGTTTTCTGCCTAGTTATTGTGATCTTTTTACTCTGAATCATTTTTGGTGGAAGTCATATTTAAATTAAGAACTCAGCTATGAGAAACCATTGGCTAAGGGAAGAGCCATCAACACGTATACATTGAGCCGTGGCTATATACCAGGCCAAATACAAGTCAGGAGCCAGAGAAATAGAGGGCATGGTTGTTATTTTGAAACTGCTTCAGACACAGTGAGGCATCGCAGTAAATGAATGCACAGTACAGTATTATGATCAGTTCTAGAAGAGTTGTACACTCTCAATAATGACTTGGAGCTTAGAGAAGTACCTGGCATGGCCAGAGGACAGAGGCTTGGATAAATCTTCCTGTGAAAGTTGATTTATCAGCTGAATTCTAATGGGGGGAAGGAGCCATCCACTTGAGGAATGACCAGAAGTCTTTTCTAAACAGAAACAGCAAAATCGGCCGAGCCTTGAGGTGGTGATGAGAGGGCTGCTTTCAGGAAGTGCATTCTGTAACAGAGCTTCTCAAAAGTGCCCTGATTAATTCAAGGATCTCTAATGGGCTCAATCTTTTATCTATTTTCTAACACCATGCAGCTCTGGATCGTCTCCAGTCATGAAAGAGGTAGCTCTGTATTTTGCCTGTGTTCATTTTATACAAACATTTTAATGAAAGCTGCAGTATTCCAGGAATGCACCTACCTCATCACATGAGATTGTTCTGCATTGTTGCATGTTAAAATGAATCATTGTGCATAGCACTTATTTCATATCCGGGATATTACTCTCTAGATCCATATTTAGTTAGGCTTATTGAGTTTGGCTCATATTATTAGCATTATTATGGAGCTAATAATGGATGTATGTTTCATTCTCCACTGGAAATGGCATTCCAGTCGTAATACTCGAGCAATAGCTCAAGTTATATTTTCAATAAAAATATCTCATTTACAGTCTCTAGTGGAAAAATAAAACACTCACTCTTCCGGTATAAATATTGAAGTTGACTGAGGTGAATTTCACTTGGTGACTAAAGGGGTATTTCACTGAGTCATGCCAGCTAGATTTTTGAGGAAAAGTTAGGGGAGAAGAAAAACCAGGACAGGTACCAGAAACCAGTGATCCAGTGCTCAGTTACTAGGTAGCTTTAACATCACAAAGCAGATTTACAGCTGAATAAGAAAACTCCATGGGGCGCCTGGGTGGCTTAGTCGGTTAAGCATCCGACTTTCGCTTAGGTCATGATCTTGCGGTTCGTGGGTTCGAGCCCCGCGTCGGGCTCTGTGCTGACTGCCAGCTCAGAGCCTGGAGCCTGTTTCAGTCTGTGACTCCCTCTCTCTCTGACCCTCCCCTGCTCACACTGTCTCTCTCTCACTCTCTCTCTCCTAGAAATAAATAAAAAAAAAAAAAGAAAAGAAAACTCCTGAGTCTCAGATTCATATCAGGAATTTGTCCAGAACACTATGGATTCCAACTTTGTTTCTCTGCTCTCTTCCTAGAGTGTAGTATATGGAGAGGTATGAATGGAGCAGGTTTAGAGGAAATGATGAATGGCCAGCACAGTGAACCCTCCTCATGGAAAGACTATTATTTGTCTTTATGGCTCAGAATATGTTGGAGAGAGATGAGGAGGTGTAGCTGCTATTGCTTTTATTTGGATAAGTTAACATATCTGAAAAAGGTTTTTCCCAGTAACACACCTGTTATATGATTAGGGCACCCTAATCATTGCACTTTCAGTGCCCTGAAAATTTGGGTGAAAGCTATAGATCTCTAGGTTGTAGTGGAGGAGTTCCCTAGCCTGTTAGGGGAAATTTTATCTCCACTGACATTCCTCAAATCGTTTTCTACCTTTTTTATTTTTTTTTCTGTCATTGGCTTATTAGCTTTTTCACCTGCTGCCTCAGAGAGCCTCAGAATAATGAATCCTGTTCCAGAGCAACTACCAAAATATATCTTGTTGTTATATACATATAAAAGGGGGGATTTTATAAGATGTATTTATAACGTAAGTATTTGTTGGGCAGCTACTATGAGCAAGGCTCTTTTCAATGGAGGCAGTCAGTAATGGGCAAAAAAGACCAAGTTCCTAACCTGATGGAAGTTTTGATTCAGTATTTCAGTCTAGATAGGTCACAGGATCAAGTAGGTGATCTTGACAAGGAAGCTTCCTTCATGTCCCCAGATCCCTTGCTCTCTTGTTTAATGTTCAGAGCATGCAGAAGTTGGAGCAGTTGTAGTTAAGTGGCAAGTGCTGAAGGAACCATCCATTACAGAAACCCATAAAAGGTACTTGATGGAGAGACATTGTTGAAGAGTAAACTATTCTTTGTAGGAAAGGTAGTATAACTTCAAGTTCCTTTACAGGCTTGTCTTAATTTAACTATCTTTAGTCTCATTTTAAAGTACTTTTCTTCTTTATTAATTTACTGCCCTTCCACCATTAAAATAGTTCAGTCACTCTATGTTTCTTGTCTTCTAGGATAGATAAAACAATAGAACTCAAAATAAGAAAAGGTTTTTCTCTCCAAGCTGTGTTTTAAAAGCTTAGGTCCTGAGGAAAAGCCAGAGCACATTCAACCCAGGTAAGGGACGTGGAACAGTGAAGTAGAATCAATTGGAGCCAAATCATCAATTTCTCCAGACTGGCTATTCCCCTGGATAAACCCTAAAATGAGGAAATAACTCCCCATTAGGTCTCTGAGATTTGAGAATAAGACTGAAGTCATTTCCTGCTGAAAGCAAGAGAAAATGTCAGGACCTGGAAGAAGAAGAAATGGCTGGCTGATACATCTGGGGGAGAAGTGGTCACAGGTAAACTCCCATCTCCTAAACCCTAGCACCTTGTCAAAGTAGCGGAATGGTTGCTTTGTACCTAAGGTGGAAAGACATAGTAGAAAACACTATTGACCCAAAGGTGCCATGTGAATAGAAATGAGTAGCACTTCTGTAGCAGCTTGTGTCTTCAGCACCCCAAGGACCAGGAGTGATGACAGGTGCCTTAGTGGATTGGTGTATGGTCAAACTGTATTGGCCATCTGGTGCTACTTCCATAACTTTGCCCCCAATAATATCGGAGGAGGTCATCGAGAAGATATGACCACTGGTTGACCCAGGAGCTGGACGCCAGGCAATTGTAGGTTCTTCATCCCTTGCTTGCCCTTGGAATTTATGTTCTGTCCATTGTTCCACAATGGGAGCCATTTCCAAGGATGTAGTCTTGGGAAAGCCAGGTGTTCTTGGGATCATCTGAACTGAATATGTGATTAAATCTCATGAAGGCCTCAGTATATTAAATCTGTCACCTACCTGGGTGTGGTCTGTCTCTTTCTTCAGTCTTTCCCTGTCCTCTGTGTATAGGGGCCAGTTTCCGATTTCACTAGGGGAACTCTGGAGTTTGCAAACCAAGAAATAAAAACATATAAGCTCATAATTGATATTTACATAGCCCAGTTTTGGCAGAAACACAACTCCAGCTCGCTAAAGGTCCTAAATAGAAACAAAGGGAAGGAAAGAAGAAAGGAGGGGGAGGGGTAGTGAGAGGGAGGAAGGGAGAGGAAGACAGTGTGTTGCCTGAGATTCCTTCTTGCTGTATTTTCTTTCTGTTCAGCCCTATCTCAGGGAAGCCAGATGCCATTTTGGAAAAGCTGTGGATCCAGCTTAAACTAGTTTAGGTCACTTATCCTAAGTGAAGGATGTCCCTTTATTTGCAAGTTTGATGGATCTGGATTTTACATAAAAAGAGAGCATTTTTTCTTAATTCAATGACTTCTCTTTCCCCAACCCTTCTATAGTATCATTTCCTCCAGTTCTTCTCTAGTCTCTGCCTTTTAAGAATATAATAACACAGATGCTTGAATGAATATAAAATAAATTTAAAATACTTTTATTCTGTATTCCATTTTGTGTATTTCACCTCTTAAGATAAACATATCCTTGGCATATCATAAAACATGATATAATCTGGATCTTGGTCTGTGGTGTTCAAATCCCCTTGGAATTGAAACTTCTTACTTTCTCTAACTTCCCAAGTCAGGGTCTCAAGTTAGATTTCCTTTATTTATAAGGAAAGAAGGCTGCCGCTGCTTATTCTTCCTGCCATGACCATGGATTTATGGGTGGGGCGTTGGATGGCAGAGAAATGGGGACCTTTAGTGTGACTTGATACTGTTAAGAATTACCTCTTAGATTCCTTACCGGGAAGATATGTCTTGTAAAAAGTGGGGATTAAACTTCTTTACATTTATCTTGATTTAATCATATCTCTAAGCACCTCTTTCTTTAATTGATTTTTTTATTGTTTTCTCTTTTTGAATTATTAAATCCTGATAATGCTGAGCGAAGAACAAATCCTAAAAGGCACTGATGTTCTCATTTAAAAGATATGAAAAGGGAACATGGGACACTGTTATCAAAAGCCTTGTTAGATTATTAAATGAAATGCAAGGTGAAATAAGAACACTTTGGGATTTAAGCCATTGGGAAGACCTGCATTTGTAGTGGTGTTGAAGAATTTTACTTTTACTTTTGAATTTTAGATTTAAAAACATCTCTGTGAGTAATGAGATGTTTAGGCTGATAAAAGTGTGTGGAGGCCACAGGGAAAGGAAATAACTAATTTGTATGTGATGTGGAAGAGAGGGCTGATGTTAGTTATCTGGATGCGTTGGTGAGATGAATCCATTTGGATTCATGGAGTGCTGCGTGAGAGGCAGGAAGGAAATCCAGCTGAGGAATTATTGTATCTGGGGCTACCACGGTATGTCTATTTCATTTCAGTGGATGGAAAGGTGAACAGTGTATGTGAGGATTGTGACCATCAAGTAATCAGAAAAGGTGTGATGAAGGAAGGGTGCTTGTAGGGTCAGTTTCACTAGCTCATATTTTATTAAGGAATGCCCATGTGCCCTGTCAATGAGTATGGTTTTTTTTCTCAATTTGAAGCATAGAAAAAGTCACCCTAATGCATGGTCCATGCCTCTGAATTTCTGACACTATTACAGAAAGGCTTCTCTGCTTCTGGACAGTGATCTGACTTTTTTTTTTTTAAACTCTGTGGCATAAGTCCTAAACAAAATACCACTAATAACAAGGAATTGAGGCAGGACTGGTAAAAGCCACCAGGAGAATTTTCCTAGTGGGTGTTAGATTGACTTAAAAATTGTCCCTCTCAAATTGAAAACCAGTGTATAATGGACAGACGAATTAGTGCCTCTAAAAAATGTAGTGGTAATAAAGAACGTAATGGAAGGAAAATAAGCTAATTCTCAAGAAAGGTAATAGAAAGAATGATGCAGCTAAATTTTTCTCAATTTACTATGAGGGAATTGACCCTCTCTCATGTCAGTGTTCAAAAGATAAAAACATCACTATTTTACATAGACTGCTGATATTGGCTCCAATTTCAGTTCTAAGGTATGGTTACAATGTAAATGAAAAGCCAAGCAATGGAAATACCATTTTATCCTAATGAAAGCATCTAAAGAAAGTGCTATCCACCTGCCTTAAGACAGAGTTGTGTCTATTTCCTTTCATTCCTGTTCTTGAAGACTGACGTCCACGTTCTAGGCTGCCATTTGGGTTTCTAGCTATTTAAAGTAAAAGTTTTTTATTAAGCTTGATGCTACTGTTGAATATCCGTAGCCATATTTTGGCAAGGAAATCAGAGCCTGGCAGCCTTTTTCAATAATTTCCTATAATGTAAGAGGGCTTAATGCCCCTATTATAGAACTGATTCTATTATACTCTCTGCTCCAGAACTAATGGAGCACTCGACTTATTCATGTTAAAGAAAATGATTGAATATGAAAAGCTTCCAGATCCTGCTTCTTGCCAGGATTAAAACTGCTCTGTCCTTTATAATGACCAGAAAAGTCACCCCTTAATTAAGTTTATTGTTATTTTTCACCTGCCAGGAAGTCCTGTACAAAGCATATGAAAATGCATTTGTTGACAATTATTTTAGATCTCTTTTTAAAATCCTTATTTTTGTTTTATAATATGCAATAATATAGTTATTGAGTGCTTAAAACATGACAGATACTCTCCCAGTTCATTACATGAATTCATTCAAATAATTCTCACAAAAACCCTAGGAGTTATGTACTGTTCTTTTCACTGTTTTATGGATGAAGAAAATAAGGCTCAGAAAGTTAAGTAGATAGCAGAGTCAGGATTTAACTACACACCATCTGAGCCCTTAACCACTGTGCTAAACTATTTTTCCATTTAGTTAAGCATCTATGAGAGTAAACTAAGCTAGTGAGTTGATAATTACATCATTTATTAAAATTTACCGAGTGACTACTGTTTGCAACATAATAACCACAGTGGAGTAGACTGGATAGTAAGCTAGATAAAATCTGGTTGCTTAATTAGGTGAACTTTTTGTCTAGTGAATGAGATAGGAAAGTAAAAAGCTAAGTAAAATGTGAGGTGGTGTGTATTGAACTACAATGGAAGCACAAACAGAATAGCAGGTGCAGAGGGATAAGTTTATTATAATTATTCTTTGTGGTGTCAGACAACGCTTCATGGAGAAAGTGGCATTTGGACATGCCCTTGAATACTTGTGAAAGATTTGGATGCATAGGGCTATGGAGATGCAATTTCTGGGTGGGGGATAAAATAGGAACCAAAGAAAAGAATGTCAAGGCTTGTTTGCTGTTTCTAATTTGAGATGTTTATAGTGTGGAAAGTAGTATAGAATCACATAATGTTAGGTTTGGTTGGATGTGTTCAGAGATTATTTGTTCTATCTAACTGTCACTGATGTAGAAGCAAATGCCCAAGAAAATATTACACACCTATTGTATTTATATGAGCTCTTACTACAGAAGGGATGAAGGTTGCAAAGGGAAACATGGAAAGGATAAGTGGTATTCATTTGATGATAGAAATTGAATGCCCAGTTTAGGAATTTAGATTTCAGCAGACAGCCAATGAAAGGGGTTTTTGTTTTTTAAAGTATGTTCAATAGGGGCACCTGGGTGGCTCAGTTGTTTGAGCGTCCAACCTTGACTCAGGTTATGATCTCATAGTTCATGGATTTGAGCTCTGCATCAGGCTCTGTGCTGACAGCTCAGAGCCTGGAGCCTGCTTAGGAGTCTGTGTCTCCCTCTCTCTCACCCTCCCCTGCTCATGCTCTATCTCTCTCTCTCAAAAATAAATAAACATTAAAAAAAATTTGTTTTAAAGTATGTCCGATAGTCTTTGTTGATCTCTGGATGCAGAGCAGAGTTTAAATTGCACTGTCACTTCTATCAGTCACTAACTCAATATTGGAAGCAAGGTCTTCAATCTCTCTTTTGGCAATAATACTATTTCCTCAGAAATTTGCTCAAGGATACCTTAGATATCGTGTGTGAGGTATTTATCTAATACTGGCATAGAGTATATATAGGACTATATGGCATTGAGGGGCACTTGGGTGGCTCATTCCGTTGAGTGTCTAACTTTGGCTCAGGTCATGATCTCACAGTCTGTGGGTTTGAGCCCTGCATCAGGCTCTGTGCTGATGGCTCAGAGCATGGAGCCTGCCTCAGATTTTGTGTCTCTCTTTCTCTCATCCCTCCTCTGTTCACAGTATCCCTTTAATAAAATGTGAATTAGGAAGCTAATCCCTACAGCCATGGGTTTTAGGGAGAAATGAGGAACAGCGATGTATGTACAACACTTGAAAGAACTGCGTGAAAAGAAGTATCCCCAGGAGAAGTCATGCTTTGGGTATTTTTCACAGAAGAGGATGAGGACACAGTGGATTTTTCGGGCGACTGATCACGTGGTCCAGAAGGCACGGTGTCTCAGTTTGAGGTTTCGAGAGGAGTAGGAGATTGGGTCCATTCAGGATTTAGTAAGCCATATCAGGAGGACAATGTTTAGATGAGAGGATCTGGGGGGGGGGGTCTCTATTTTCCGTGGTGACTAATATAAATGGGGACAAAAAGGCTTGATGGGATTGTTTCTGATGGTCTCCAAGACAGATTTAGATGCTGATACTACAACTATTGGAGAGAGGTGGGGTTGTGGTCGGGGTGGGGGAAGCTGTTGGAACACATAAAGTTCTGTTTCTATTCCTTGGCATCTTCTTCCAACACAGTTTTAAGAACCCAGAAAGGGTCGCAACATACAGAACACTGTGAGAGCTCCATTATCTTTGACGGTGCTGAAGCTGAAAATTTTATTTAAGAAAGGAAAGAAAATGAGAAAACTATTCTGTTCAGCATTCTGAACATCTGTGAAAAGATCCTTGGTGAAATGGAAGTGGTTGAAACCTTAGCAAATGTGCTCAAGCAACATGTGAGGTTAATGTATCAAAGAAGACTAAAGATCAGGCTTAATCAAACATGGATCATAGACTTTAGAAAACAATTGAAAATGCTCAGTGGTCTTACAAATCAGTAAGAAAAACAGAGAACACCCAAATATACATAAAATAATAAATAAGGCTCAGAAACCAAAACAACCAATAAAAAAGCAAAACAGAAAAGCATGGGAAAAAATATTCAACATAGCTGCTACTCAAGAAAATACGAGATAAAATGAGATAACACCCTTCCCTCAACATATTGCAAACTTGAAATTAAATTCTGTATAATAAATATCTAAATGTTAGTATATAAGTATATTGATATATTTATATGTATTTATTCATCTCAGTGTTTGAAAAAGAGGCAGGAAAAATGAGATCTCTCTTCTGATTCTGAGAGTAAAGAGTCAACTTGAAAAATGTTCCCAACACATACCCAATTTTATATACTCAAGTGTATTTAAAATGTTCACATATTTTGACCCCTTAATTCCACTTTTGGAATATATCCTAAGGAAATCAGTTGTAGACCAAAGGGTTTATTTATATGTATTCTAATTACAACATCATGAAATGAAATGTTGGACATACTCTAAATATTTAAATAAGGGTGGAAAGCAGGTAACTCTCTAAACATTGAAGTCTATTCAAGGATATTGGGCAGCACTGACAGTATTTTAAGTACATTTTACTATGTGGTATCAGATGCACATGAACGGATATTTGTAATATGCATGTACAATCTGATGCATTATTGAAAGAACATGCATAAACCACCTAACAATCTAAGCACTAGAACACTCTCAAACATCACTGAAGCTATCTACAAGACTCTTACTTATCCAACTAGTATACAAAAATCTACCCCTAATTTCTTGATCATGTTGATGGTATCAGTGAAGTGTAACATACATACAGAAAAGTGCCCGAATCATCCATATACAGATAATGGATGTTATAAATGGACATAACCAGCATCCAGATCATCAAACTGAACATAAGAAGCCCTCCTTGGGTTCTATTCTGGGTGCTTCTCCCCAAAGGATAATCATTATCCTGACTTCTAATATATAATTAGTTATGCCTGATTTTGAACATTATATAAGTGAATTCACACTGCCTGCATTTTTGTGTGTATCTCACTTTTTTCTAAGCATTGTAGGTGTGGATATCTCACTTCCAAAATGATGGAGTATGGTATTCTGAAAATCTGCTCCTCCACCAAGAACAAGAACATTGGCAAAATCTGTTAAAATCAGCAGTTTCAGAATTCTGGAACAACGTGCAACAAAATGAGTAACGTTTTTACTCGAGACAAACAGTGGAATCTTGGTAAGAACAGAGAGTCTTGTGGCTTTTTAACTTGTTCTAATCCCATCCCTTCTCTCCAGCTCCATGGTAGCTTTAAAAAACCAACTATGGCAGCTGCACCCACAGGAGGGGGAAGGATGAGGTTGGAGCACCCTAAAAGCCCATTTCCACTGATCTGCCATAATGACCCTTCTGGAAAAGCTTCATTCTCAGATCATGTTTTCATTTCACCTGACTTGGAGCTTTCTCTAAGGGAACTACCTACAGGGCCTTTTACAAAAACAAAGAAACAAACAATCATTAGCAAATGTTTAACTTGCAGCTGCTTGAGGTGGCATTACCATTTGGGGTAAAGAAAAGCCTGATTAGATCAGAAACCTTAAAAGAAACAACCTGGGGAATAAGACCTCCCTCAGCAGTTTGAGAAGCTCTAATATATTCCTGGGATTTTAAAAGGAAACATGCATATGCAGAACTGAGAGCATGTGCAAAGCTATGCACATGTCCAGGAGAGACCTGAGCGGGTCCCAAGCTCTCACCTCTGGCTGACCTTGAGATTCCATACAAGCAGGAAGTAAAGGCTAATGCAGGGTTATAAACTGCCTCTTGGAGCACTGAAAACAAATCTCAACATATATTAAACATGTAATAATCAAGTTCAGCAAGGGCACAGAACACAAAATCAATATACACGTATCAGTGGCATTTCTGTACGCTAGCAATGAGCAATAGGAAAATGAAATTGGGAAACCAATTACTTTAAAGAGCATCCAAAACTAAAATACTTCAGAAACTACTTAAACACAGGACATGCACTGAAAACTACAAAATGTCACTGAAAAAAAATGATACAAGATTGACATTAAAAAAAAAAAACTTCCCTGAATCCTGAATTTAAACCATTCAAATGAAAATACTGCCCCAATTGATCTAGGGGTCAAATGTATCATTCCTGGCTATTTCACATCTCCCACTGAGAGAAAAAGGTTGTAATGCTGTTAATATTTACAATAACATTGCTTTTAGAATTCTGTTCATATGAAAAACAGTATGGATCTTTTTTGCTTCTGCAGTTTCCTAATAACCATTTATTTAGTGTTGATTGCATTATTATCCATGGTACAGCATCTTCATTGTGCAGTCCATGAATATTGGTTCCCAATGACTGAAAAGTTGTTACTAGGCTTCATTGATGACAACCACAATGGCAAACATCTAGGGTATAAAAGAAAGTGTAAACAATAATGCTTCATCTGGTCATATTGACTATGATTTGAGAACATAAAACAACACATTTCCAGCTGTATCTCTTGAGCTCTTTAGGCTGTAATCATGACATTTATAGAATGAGATCTCATTGAATGTTGTCCATACCCCTGCCTTCCACACACTGCCACTGGTAGAGAAGAGACGCAAAGACCCAGTGTTCAAAACAAGAATGGATCCATTCATTCAAGGAATATCCATCCCTCATCGAGCACGGAATGAGCTTGACTGAGGAAAGCACAAACCGTACCACACTGATTGGAGGCCAATCAGTGGAGTCCAATTGGAGGCCACCATTGGAGGCCAAAGGTCCCTTTGGTATTGTGGAGTAAGCGTCTCATCACCTTCAGAGAAATCAGGTGCAGCCATTCCTGAGAGACTTCCTGAAATATGATGCAGAACTTGTGAAGAAAGTGGGCGATTTCCCTGGGCACTGATGGTGGGAATCCTAAGAATAACTACTGGTTGCTGCCATCTCTGTTACCCTTGGGTGCTACACACTTGAGGCATAACCATGGTCCAATACAGAAGGGGAAGGGATCCATGCAGGGACCTACCCATGGGACTTATTCCCAAAGGCTGACAGTGGACCATCGCTAACTCAGAGCTCTAGGCCTATCCTGCATTATGTCTTGGATAAAAGTCATCCCAAACCAATGTGTCAGCACTATTCAAGTGGTCCAGTCTCATAGGAGTGTCTAGTCAACCCCACCATCTGTTTAGAGGGTCAAATGTCTCAAGTGGAAAAGCAGAGACTATGGCCCATGTATCCTCTGGTATTGATTTGGGGCATCCCAACTGGAGAATACTACTAGCCCTGATAGGTTTGAGCTACTGGGAGTTAGGAAATTTTGAGTTTGATGTTTCCAGTGATAGAAACTCACATGGGACCAGATGTAGGCTCTAGGTACGCTGCCCAGAGAACAGTGCTGGCCCTGGTAAGTTCCAGGCATAGGCAGGGGACTTAGAACATTTTCTAAGGCATTCTAAAACACAGGGATGCCTGAGGCATGGGGGCACAGAGCAGGGGCACCTCGTGCAAAAGTCTAAGAATGGTATTGGCACAGACTGCTATTAGTTAACCAAAATCCATTTCCTTTTCTTCTAGGCAGGCAGTATAATTATATTTTCCAGATTTCCTTAAAGTTAGGTGTGACCATGTGGATTCTAGCTAGTGAATTGTATGTAAATGTATGTAAAGAAGTGGTGTCTATCATATGTCACTCTCTGACCTAACTTATACACCCTTTGTACATGGCATTGTGTTCTCTTTTCTTTGTTTTATTGGATGTAAGTACCAATTCAGGATAAGCTTGGGAGCTATGGACCAAAGATGACCTAACTGGTCTTGGTTATTTGAATCATTTAGTGAAACAGAACCCTCTACCTCCAATGCGGATTAAATTTTGAGAAAGATATATGCTTCTATTGCTTTAGACCACTGAGGTATCAGAGTCTGTAGTGGCTAAACTCATGCAGTAATATTTTAAGACTGTATATTTATGTCAGAATTCTTAAAGTTATTAAAATTAAGCATGTTAAATAATTTAGAAAAGGGGATTGGCGCCACTAAAGACAAAAATAAGTTTATGGAACATTTTGCCCTGAAATTAGATGTAGAGGATAATATTAACTTCTCATATAAGAGAAATTCTATTGGTGTAGTTTACCCTAATTTTAGGAAAGCTATTGACCCCATTTCTCATAGATCCCTTTTAGCTGTTTACTTACAAATAAAAAGCTAATGTATAAAGAGCTTTGTCAAGATGTGAAAGTTTCCAGTCAAGTTCGAACAGCTCTGTCAGTGTTAATCTTTTTTCATTTTTAGTAGCAGCTTGGATAGAAGCAGATAGATGCTTATCTAATTTGCAGGTGATGAAAACCAAGATGACATAATACGATATGTCAGAATCAAGACTCAAAATGATAGACTGAAAAGATGGACTGAAATAAAGAAAATGAAATTCAGCAAAAATAAATGTAAGATACGGAATTTAGTTTTAATGTAACTTACTCAGTATGACAGATATGGCTTATTTTAAAGGGTAAAATTGAGGACAGTTCTCAAAGAAGTGGTTCATAATCCACAACTTGCCAAATATGTCACCAAAATGATACTATAGTTGCTCCTCAAAAATGGCTCAGATAAAGATTAGGAGCACAGATATATCTGGAACCCTTAAAACAGTGATTCTCAGTAGAGATGTTTTGGAAATTAATTTGTATATATGTATATATATATATATGCACTATATATATTTCTTTAAATGTATTTTTTATATATATTTTAATCATTCCAGGGCTTTTGGCAATAGTGAGCATTACTAGTCAGCAATGCTACATATCCTACAGTACATGAGCCAAGGTCAAGACTACAAAGAATTGTCCTTTGTCATTTATGACCTTCAGATGTCCTACAGGATCTTATTATAGGCAAACATTGTTTACAATCCCCGAAGCTTAAAGCCTAACTACATGTAACATAAAATCTTAAAATTATTATAAAGTATTAATTTTCCAGATATATAATTACTAGATGTAAACAGGGACACTTATACTTCGGTTTTTGATCAGAGTTTTACTAAGATCTGTTTAGAAGTTAAGAAAATTATGTCCCTGGTAGCCACCTTATTCACTCCTCTATCAGCTGGCAATAGAGGTTGGTGCTTCAATGCAGATTTTATGTACAGGCTCAATCATCTCTTTTCTTCGTATGTCTGCCATTCTTTGTTAGCCTTTGCCTACTGAAATACACATTATTTTGCGATGTGCTACTCTTTAAAAATGTCTCATTTATATTACACTTAGGATATTATATTAATTTTTTTACTCTCTTTAGAATTCTTCATTAATGTTTTCCTAAAATGCAATGTTCAAAGATAATTGTCTCTGTCCATCACAAAATAGAATAAGATACGTGGTTAGCATACAGACATAATGATCTTTTTCATTTTTAAAAATTTAAATAACAATGTTCAAAGCTTTACAGTTTACTTTTATATGTAGGTTACCTTTGAAGGCTTTTAAGGCTTTGCGGACCCTTCATTAGGAGTATTGTTACTTGCCCTCAGGGTACGCTGCCCACACGCAAGGAGTGCCACTCTGGATACATTCCTGAAGGTGACACACACTGGCCTATGTTGCTTCAGCCTTTTAAAAAGAAATACTCAAACACCCTCCAATCAATTCTCACAATTTCATTAATTCTCTTTCTATACAAAGCAATAATAGAAAGGGGTGAGTTCCTGGAGGCATTCAAGCTTTCAAAGATCAATCACAAAGAGTGAGAAATAAAACATTGGCTTCTTAGAGGATAGAATTGTTTCCTTGTATCCAGAAAAAACCCCACTACTATAGTTTAAATGGTGGTTTACCTGAATCATTTTTTAGATAAAATTGTGTTGAAATCAAGAGCGATCTTTTGGTTGGGTGTTTCAGAAGAGGTTAATTAAAATGGAGAGGAAGTTACCACTGAAAGTACACCCCTCCACCAGGAGTTAGTTCACTGCCAGACTTGGGGGCAGAGCCAGGGCTCAGGCCTTAGGAATGAACATCCAAGGGTAGACCCTCCAGCAGACACGTGACTGGCTCTGGGCTCAGCGTCATCCTGTTGTCCAGCTTTGCTACTCAGTGAGGAGTGTTGACTTCGTTTTCCCAAAATGCTAGTAATCAGAATTGCTTCTCAGAAAGGTAGTTGGCCATGGGGGCCTGGCTGGCTCAGTCAGTTAAGCTTGGGACTTCGGCTCAGGTGATGATCTCACGGTTTGGGAGTTCGAGCCACACTGGGCTCTGTGCTGACAGCTGGGAGCCAGGAGCCTGCTTCGGATTCTGTGTTTCCCTCTCTCTCTGCCCCTACCCCACTCACGCTGTCTCTCAAAAATGAATAATCCTTAAATTAAAAAGGGAAGAAAGAAAGAAAAGAAAAAGTAAGGTACTTGGCCAGGATGCCAAGCACCAGCTATTCCGGTCAGTCCTGGAGGGGCTCGTCCTCTCTGGGAAACACAGCCCCTTCCTCTGCGTGCCCAGGGCTCTGGCTCTGCCTCTCCCCAGACCCTCACCTCCTTCATCTTCTCAGGCTCCAGGTAGGAGCACTTCTTGGGGGACGGAGGAGGGTTAGGAGGGGGACCGAGGGAGGGCAGGCTCAGCTAGGACGCTTGGGGTGGGGGTGAGGGTCCTCGGGGGCAGGGTCACCCTCACCGGGGGTCACGTGGTGCCGCTCCTGCAAGGTATGCTGGGAGACACCAGCTCCCCGTCAAGGTCACTTTTCCAAAGTAGGTGGCCTCAGGAACACAGGATTGTGTCAGCACGGGCCACTTGGGTGAAGGCCCTGTTGTCTGGCCACAGGGCCTCCTTGTCCTGGTTGAAGACCCCAGAGGTGCTCAGGCTGCGGAGCTGGTGAGTGTCGTCGGGCCTGGCGTGGTGGTGGTTGGGGGCCAGCCCCACGTCTGCACCCCTCCCCCGCTGTTCTTCATGTGGCTGTTAGGAAACAGCTTTGGCTGCCCCTCCCCTTTTTTAATTAAAAGTTTTTTTCCCCCAAGGTTTATTTCTGAGAGACAGAGCGTGAGTGGGGGAGGGGCAGAGAGAGAGGGAGACACGGAATCAGAAGCAGGCTTCAGGGCTGTCAGCACAGAGCCCAGTGTGGGGCTCGAACTCACAACTGTGAGATCCCGACCTGAGCCGAAGTCCCACACTTAACTGGCTGAGCCACTCAGGCACCCCTTACCTCCCCATTTTTAAATTGCTGCTCCCCACTGTCTAGAGCTTCAGTGAATTCAGAAAACCAGGTATTGGTATTTGTGTCCTCGAAGTCATCTCCCAAGGTATTGGGGTTGGGACGGATGGCCCTGTTGGGCTGTCACGGAAGCAGCTTGGGGTCTCGGCTCCCTTGCTTCTGCTGTCCGTCTTGGAAACTTCCAGGGCCGAGCCTGGTGTTGCCTGCGCTGACAGCCAGGCCGAGCCTGCTCCCGCCCGGAGCAGATGTACACTGGTGCGCCAGGCAGGGTGGCCCCTCTCCCTCGGGCCTGAGCGGTAGGAAAGTCACCAGGGTGCCGGTTCTCCCCTCAGACCCTGGGTGGGAAACTGGCCCGTCCACGTGGCTCCTGCGATCAGGATTCCAGCGGCCTCTGCATGGGTGTTGACCGGACAGGTGGACAGGCCATCCAGGCAGCCCTCCTGGGCTCCCCCTCCTAGCCCCCATCTGTTTGGCTCCTTAGACTTCCAGGGATGTTGCGGAGAGAGGAAAAGGCTGCCTTGGTCCTGCCACGGTTGCTTGACAGGCTCTGGACCAGGCCTTCTCTCTCTGCCTGCTTTGTGGTCTTTGTGGACCCCTTCCTCCCAAGGCTCTCTGTGAGCCTGGAAGATCTGTCATCGGCACCCACTTGCTTGAGGGGGTTTGAGGCTGTGCGAGTTACTGTACGATCTCTTGCCGTGGGTGCCCTTTCTCTCCCTGGGATATGAGCTGTTGCCTCGGAGAGGTGCGGCATGTCTCTTCAGAGACATATTCTCTTCATTTTCAGGTAGGGAAGAGCAACAGACTTTGTGGGAGATACAGTTGGCTAAAGTTTCAGATTTCTTCTTTACTGGGGACATTGAGTCATAGTCTAGGGGCTCATTGAAGGCAAACCCAGGCCTTCTAGATCTGTTTTGGTTTCCAGTCTCCTCAAGGGTAGCCATCTTGGCACAGGCTCCCTGAGGAATTGTGTGTCTGCTTTCCTTGGCCGGTGCACGGCAGAGCACACTGTTGTTACTACTTGTGGGGGGCTGGGGCACCCGGGAGAGGTGTGGCTCCAGGGAGGGTACCAGCTAGATGCCAGTCAGCAGCAGAGGTGGGACAGGTTGAGCCTTCTGGGTGCAATTGTGCTTGGGCTTCCCTGGAAGGCTACTTTCTGGACTCTTCTCTAGCACGGTGTGCAAATAGTCCTCTGTGAAGGGAGTTTTTAGGGAGCCTGCAGAACTGGGAGAAGGACCCGTAAGCCAAGTCTCTGTTGTTTCAAAGCTGTCTGAGTTGGTCCTTGCTGCTGCTGGACTTGCCAGGGGGAAAGAAAAGGACAGGGTGGGTACCTTCCCACCCCCACTGGGTGCCAGGCTCTCCGTGCTCTTCTGGGGGCCGCACTGTCAGGGCCCTGCCTCACAGAAGCATGGTCATAGCTGTAGAAGACAAGGACATTGGGGACAAGGAGTGCCAGTAGTGCCCTGAGATGTTTAGCATCATGCTGGCATGGGGTTGGTTCTCTCCAAATTTGGTTTGAATGTCAAGAGCGAGTTCAGCCTGCAGTTTCACTGCACCTTTGCTTCAGCCAAAGCTTTGTTCCTCCGGACCATGCTGCTTTCCTGTGCTGGGGGTCAGGGATGAGGTGCTTTGGGCTAAGGGAGTCAGAGGCGACAGTGTCTACGGGCTTTACACCTCATGACCTCTGCTGTGGCTGAGGCGACAGTGTCTACAGGCTTTACATCTCATGACCTCTGCTGTGGCCGCAGCCATCCTCAGGGCTTCACGGGCTTCAGGCCAATTCCAAGTTCTAGCCTTAATGTCACTTACCACTTAGCCACACCCAGCCGTTGGCGGGTTGGCCATCTTACGGCTGTAGCAGCTACAATGGACAGGTCCACGGTTCAGGGCTTGAGGGCGCTGAATCCAGATCTATTCAAACGTTAATTATTTAAAATTATTTTTTACGGTTAGAATTTTCTACTAGTGCATTTCAAGGACTGTGAAGAGAGTATTCCAAAATAATTATTAATAAAAAAAAAGTTGTTGAATTACATAGGTTTGGAGACCACTGCTATAAGGGTGCCTGCATGGCTTTGTTGGTTAAGCGTCCAACTTCGGCTAAGGTCGTGATCTCGCGGTTTGTGGGTTCGAGCCCCGCATCAGACTCTGTGCTGACAGCTAGCTCAGAGCCTGGAGCCTGTTTCAGATTCTGTGTCTCCCTTTCTCTGCCCCTCCCTTGCTCGGTTTCTGTCTCTCTCTGTCTCAAAAATAAATAAGCATTAAAAAAAAAAAGAAAACCACTGTTATAAATGTCTATATCTCATCCATAAAAATTTTTGATGTCCTTTATAATTTAGAATTAAGAGTGATGGTTGTGACATGATAATAAGGAATTTAGAATATAGGCCATTTAAGGAAAAAAGATATCTGGGGATAGAGAGGATGTGAGAGGAACGTTATTGAACACATAATATGCACCAAGTATTATGCTTATTTATTGTCCTTTAAAAAAAAGTTTATTTATTTTGAGGAGGTAAGGGGCAGAGAGAGTGAAAGAGAGAGAATCCCAAGCAGGGATTCTCTCTCTGTCAACTCAGAGACCTAGTGGGGCTGGAACTCAAGAACTGAACCATAAGATCACAGGTCACCCCCTGAGCCAAAACTAAGAGTTGGATGCTTAACTGACTGAGCCACCCAGGTGCCTCATTGCCCCTTTTTAAATATCATTTTTAAAAATGTTTACAATAAAATGTTGAGGTAGATATTCTTTTCTCATTGAAATCTGAGGAAGTTCAGAGCATTTAAGTAACTTGTCTGAATGGAAAAGCCATTTTGTTGTGAATACAGGGTTCAGACCCAACTCCATTTGAATTCAAAACCTCAACTCTTAACCACTATGCAAGAGAAGTTAACTGGGGCATAATAGCTGTCTCCAGTGCCTGAAAGGGCTGATTTTCAAAAAGAATAGGTTTCACCTGAGTCATTCCAGAGGCTCTAAAGCTTGGAATAGTGAAAAGAAGTTAAATAGTGGTAGATTTTGGCTCACTTTAAGGAACTTTATCAGAATTGATTATCCTTCAGGAGAATAGACCATCCCAGGAAGTACTGCCCAGAAAGGTAACAGCAAACAATAAAATCTAGTGATTTTCTCTGATCAGAATTATTGAAGAAGGATTTTCTGCATTTGGATAAGATGGCTGGTCTAGAGGTTAATGCAGCTTTAACTCTGAGACTCAGTGACTCTTCTGAATTAGGTAGTTCAACCTCCTACGTGAAAGTGCCTTCTATAATACCTGACATGTGATCTTAAAGCCAGTAGGAGCCTACTGTCTCCTACATATTCTTGCCTGCCATTCATTTGTAAAACTTCCCAAAGGTTTATTTGTCCTTGAATATACCACCTTAAATTTTTTTTGGAGCAAGGTGGCAGAGAAATATGTTTCCTCAAAAAGTTCATGCCATCATAAGCACAAAGGACCAGGAGGACTTTTCTAACATTGACCTTTATGTTTCTATTTGTTGGATCTTGAAGAATGTGAAGGTGGTGGTCATGTCTTCAGATGTCTCTGATAATGAGCCATTGCTCATTTGACCTCACTTGTTAGTTGGCCAACCCTCTCTTGAAGATAATTTAGTTTTTCAAAAATTACTTTCATGGCATGGACACCAAAGTAAAACATAATTGTATACACCATCTTCACACAAAGTTTAAGAAGCATATTTATTAGCTCTGGCCAATATCTTGGCCCCTCTTTCAAAAAAAAGTCTTGTGTATTAAGGGGTTAAAACTCTGAAGTACAAGGAAACTTTGGTTATACTGAATCAAGTATACATTATATACTGACTGGTAAAATAATAAAACTTCTAATTATCACTTTCGTGATGAATTATTATCCAACACATCTACAAAAGTCTTGGACCAATGAAGATGATTTTTTCCCCCCAAGTGGATCAGGATGTGAATTTTAAAAGGTTCATGGCTTTTCAACTCCAGGGTGGTCACCTGGAGTCATACCTTGTAGCTATAGTGGTAAAAGCAAATAAAGGAAAGAAATTTTTGACAAAAAAGTCAGTGGTGGATTGCCACTGAGTTGCCCTGGGCACTGGTCTGGAGATTTGACCTCAGTGTTTTCAGACTTTATGTTTCACAGCCTTGAACCTTGTTGACATCTCCTTGTTTATTATGCTTTTTGCCTACTTCAACATCATAAAGGAAGAAGGAATATAAGTGTTTTTTCAGTTAAATATAGATGTAAGCTATCATAGGGACATTTGTGGGAGAAAAAGCAGTATGGATCACTCATTTGGAAAAAAGAATTTTCTAATTGTAGCCCAAATATTTAAGTTAAAAAATCACCAGTGTCTTGAGTTTCTAACTTGTTACTGGCACTCTAAGAATCAGTGGAACATGTTATAATGTTCAGAGATAATGGCCACTCTCTGACAGCAATGGAAAGCAATTATGTTTTGATAACAGTAAAGTTTTTAGAATTTAAAAGAATTATTTCAGTTCAAATATATTATAGCCTGAGAGGAGAGGATAATTTTAAAGCCTGTATAAGCCTGTGATCATTTATTGTAGTCTCAGCACTCAGTGGCCAGAAGAATTAAATGCTTTTTCCAAGGCTACACACCTCTTTAGTTCAGTACAGATTGACCTCAAAGTGACATCTTTCGATAACCTGCCTGATTCTCTTTCCACAGTTCCATATAATTATGAGTTGTTGGGATATAGGATTCACATATGTTAGTCTATGCTTTATATATCTAGCAAGATACTTTAAACTCAAAGACTGTGTTGTTATGGGTGTGTTGAATTGAGCAGATAACATACGTTTTCCCCTGACCTAAACTTTTGTTCCCGGTGGGCCTCCTTTAACATTAGTTTGTTCCTTGTCTTTTTACTCCCATGAGTAAAGCTACTGCTATAGAAAAACTGTTAAAATGCCAACTGAGAGAAAACTGAGGGCTTTGGAAAGGTTCTTCTCGTTATAATCATAGTATGGAATTATTAGTAATTTAGCTAAAGTGACAAGATACGTAAACCTCTTTGAAGGATGAAGGGTGTTCTTTCTGATAGGCTGATGAGATCAAGGTTCAGACAAGTGCACAAAATGGGAAAATTTGAGAATCACCAACAGATGTAAACTACACTGCCTCAGCAAATCAGGTATTTTTCTTACGCCAGGCATATGTGACTGACATGAAGGGGATGTAAGGCTCTTGGCAATACAAAAAATTAGTGTCCCGAAGGCTTGCCTGGGGAGTGGAGTTGTGGGCTTGAAGCGTTCAAGTGAGACAACAGCTGATTTAGGCAACAAAGCCTTTACTTAACCCAAGTGTCACCCAGAGAAGACCTTGCATTTTCAAAGCCAAATCTATCAAACGAAGAAACCAACACAAAACAGGTAGACTAAACAGCATAGCACCACTTTGCTTGAATCCATAAATATCAGAGCAAACTTTATCTGAGCTTCAATCTCCAGCCTACTTGCAAATGATGTCATTATGCAGACCTAGCTTTGGCATGAAGACATAATTAGTATTCAGTCTGACAGAAAACCATTTCATTTAATTCCACTGGCCGAGATCCAACCGGCAGTATATATATGACAGCATCCGAAACAGGCACTTTGGGTAAAAGCAGGCTTGGCATTAGTACGCTGAACAGTGACCTGGAATGGGAACAGGGACAGAGCAAGGTTGGGAGGAGCAAAGGAACAGAGGGACTTGTCATTCCAGTTCAGAAACCCACTGAGTTTGCGTTTTAGATGCAAAGAAGGAGGTTTATTTAATAACGATTCTATACCCTGTTTGTCATGCTGTCTGACAAATTTATGAGCAGAGTCACGATTAACTTTTAACCTGAAAAAATTACATGAATCCTCCTAGGAATTGACCTGGAATGAGAGTCTGATCCCACGTATTAAATGTCTTTTGCTGTGTGTGCTGAAAGTTGTCTGTTGTCTGTTTCACACACTTGTTCTTTCTCTGCGACCCCCAGCATTTCAATGGATCTGGGAACTGTCTGTGAAAAGGATTTAATTGGCGCAGAGATTACAGTTAACCAGTGATGACATTTAATGCTCCAGATGCCTCCCTGTGCTTCTCTTTCCTGTTCTGTGTCCTGGGAGAGCGACCTGTGCAGACTCTGTTGTCAGTCTTCAGTGTCCTATGACTTCTAGTTGGATTTTGTCAACAGGAGATACCAGCAAGAGATGAGGAGGCTGAGAGGAAGTTTCTGCAGGTCATCTGTGGGTAAACTCTGCCCTCTGTTGAAGGCCTCCTAGGTGGCCCTCTCCATAGAGGACTCTCTCTGCATTCTATTATCACTCCTGTCCCTTGTCTTTTTCGGGCCTGAGAGTAGCACCCTGATCTCAACAACCCCGGGGTACTACATCATTGCTTTTTCTCCCTGCGCCTTGCCCATGTGTTTGAAGATGGCCTTTACTAAATTTGCCTCAAATTGTCTAATTTTGGCTTTTCATCTGTTTCCTGTTGACTGTTACTGACAGTTATGGCTTCTGACATGACTGGACAAAAGTCAGAATCATCCAGAGAAAGAAAAAGAGAATGCAGCCAGAGAAGTCTGGGAGACTTGCTTCACAGGAATGGAAACTAGTAGAATTAATTGATGGAAATTTGAGTGGAAAGGTTTCTCAGATGTCTCACATCAGTTGGTGGTTCATTGTCCTGAAATTCATGGGCAAGGATATTTCTGAATTCATCACTAGTAGAGTATGTGCTTTGATGCGCTTACAGAAGTAAGGACAAACTAAGGTTGATTTATAATCTATTTTTTATTTATATCTATAGTTATAGAGTTGATGGTCATGAATGAAAATAACAGTTTTTGCTTGGTCAATATGAGAATCAAGCTTTCCATGAGGACCTCACGAACATCCTTTTCAAGTTCCATCTCCCAGCATTAAGATCCATGCCAGCACTTTTACACAGGGTGATTAGTGATGGCCATTCCATCTTTAAATGGAAGTGGCCTTCTGACTCACTTTCTGATCTTTCACCTATTCTTTCATTAATTTACTGTTATTTCCTAATTTATAAATAAATCATATTGATTGAATGCATCTTTAATTCAGAATATAAAGTGCCTTGTCTTTTATTTTCTATTTAATCTTTCATTCTCTCTCTCTCATAAATATTTTTGATATGAAGAAAAAGAGGGGAAGTGGACAGGGGAAAGAAGGGCGTGTCTGACTAGAAAAGGGGCAGTTTACTGTGAGAAGATGAGCAAAGTGAAGCAGTTGCTTAAAGACATAATAAAATATTCTACTCTTGTATATCCCTGCTGAGAATGCTTGCTGCTGCCACTGGGTTCAGCTTAGGTAAATAGTAGAATAAGTCTTGTGATGGTAACAACAACCAACCAAAATATATTGTGAATCAAAAGGAAACTGGCATTTTTACATTTTAACAGTAGCCACAAGACTGCAGAGAAGATGCATATTTATATGACCAAACCCTAGAAGAGTCCACATTATATTATTTCTTTGGATCAACAAATATTTTTTGAGTGCTTACTCTGTGCCAGACACAGTCATATATGCTGTGAGACAGCATGAGCAAAGGAGGGTCAGAGAGAAGGGGAGACACAGAGTCCAAAACAGGCTCCAGGCTCTGAACTAGCTGTCAGCATAGAGCCCGATGTGGGGCTCGAACCCATGAACTGTGAGATCATGACCTGAGCCGAAGTCGGACGCCTAACTGACAGAGCCACCCAGGCACCCCTCATGGATCTCATGTTAGAGTTAGGGTAGACAGTCAATAAAACATGAGTTAAATATATAATATGCTAAATCGTGATCATTGGAGGAGGTCTTCAAGAAGATGTGACCACCAGTCGACCTGAAAGCAGGACCTGGGCCATCAGAGTCATCCCCTCCCCATGTGCTCAGATGTGTGTTTCAAGGACAGGTATAGCCTTCAGACAACAAAGTGTTGTCGAGACCATCTGAACTGAATACCTGACTGGACCTTGTTAAGGCTTCTCCATAAGCTTTTAAGATCCTGGCAAGTGGGTGCTGAGATCTGCCTGTCTTATGGCTCCCAACACAAACTTTGTGTATGAGTTCTTTCTTCTCAAACCTGCAACCAACAGATCTGGGGTGCTTTGCCTGTTTCTCGAGTCTCTCCATGCCCTCCAACAATAAGTGCTCTAGAGAAAAATGAAGTGGGGAAGGAATATAGGAAGTGCTACAGAGGAGAAGTATTGCAGTTTTAAAAGGGGCAATGGGGCACCTGGGTGGCTCAGTTGGTTAAGTGTTGGGGTTATGATCTCAGCATGAAGCCCCTTTAGGATTCTCTCTCTCCTTTTCTCTTTGACCCCTCCACCTCTCTCAAAGTAAATATTAAAAAAGGGGGGTGCAGTCAATAAAGGTCTCATTGAGGAAATGGCATCTGAACAAAGACCACAAGTAGGTGGAGATGCCCATCTATGGCTAGCCGAGGAAGGCATAGAATCTGGAATAGTTTGTGCAGAAGCCTTGAGGCAGAAGCATGTTTGGAATATTGAACAAAAAAGAACAAGAATATTAATATGGTTAAAGTAGAGGAAGTCAAAGAGTTAGAGATTAGAGAGAAACAGCTTGTGCAGGTCAGGGGATAGCAGATAAAGAACCAGACAGTAAATATTTTAGGCTTTGCAGGATGCATAAAATCTCTGTCACATATGCTCCTCCTTCTGTTCCTTCTGCCTTTCCTCTACTCTCCTCCTCTTCCTCCCCCTCTCCCTTTTCTTCTTCCTCTTCCTCCACTTATGCTCTTGCTTCTCCTTCTGCTTCCCCCTTAAAAAGTGGGAAAACCGTATTTGGCTTGTGTGTTGGAGTCTTCTGTCTGGATGTGACCTGCAGACAGGAGTTGGACAATTGCTGGAACAGATGACTTTACGGGGGGAGTGGAGATGGGTTACATTTTACAAGGTTCAATTTCTTGGCTTCCTAAAGAACAGACTATAGAAGACAAAGACAGAAGCAGGGAGATAGCTAGCAAGTCATGCTAGCTATCCAGCCATGAATGGTGGTGACAGCATGGACTCCATGATTGCTGTGGATGTGCTGAGTTCAAGTCCACACATCTTTCAAAAGAACTGCGGGCAGGATTTAATGATGGATTGGATATGAGTATGAGGGATACAAAGACATGAATAGCTCTATTTTTTTTTTTCCTGAGTCGTTAGAAGAGGGACTTGCTATTTACTGAAATAGGGCATCCTGATGATAAGTCAAGTGGGAAGAACATTAAAAACTGATCTTTGAATTTACCAAGAAGAGATTACTGCTGACTTTGAAAGTTTTAGTGGTGTTTTGAGGGGGAGGACAAACCCCTGATTCAATCAGAGTTTTTTTTTTTTGCGAGATGAGAGATACAGAATGGAGATAGCGAATAGAGACAACTCTTGATACATTTCTTCTTTTAATAGTGTCATAGAAATGATATGGTAAATGAAAGGTGGTTTGTAGTGAATAAAGGTTTATTTATTTATTTTTAATGTTTTATTTATTTCTAGGAGAGAGAGAGAGAGAGAGAGAGACAGCATGAGCAGGGAAGGGTCAGAGAGAAAGAGTCACAGACTCTGAAACAGGCTCCGGGCTCCGAGCTGGCAGTCAGCACAGAGCCCGACGCGGGTCTCGAACCCACGAACTGCGAGATCATGACCTAAGCGAAAGTCAGCCGCTTAACCGACTAAGCCACCCAGCCGCCCCATAAAGGTTTTTTTTTTTTTAAATTATTTGCTTTAGATAGTAGAAATTACAGTAGTTTTTGTGCTTACTGGAGTGTTGCTCTAGCGAAGGGAAACCGTGATACAGGAAAGTGGAGTATCGCTGGAGTGATGTCTTTAAGTAGGTGAGAGAAGATGAGATCTAAGGAGCAGGTGGAATGTGAGGACTTGGCTGGGGTTTTAGACACTGCAGCCATGGAACAGAAAGGAAAGCAAGGCACAGAAATACGTGAGCGATAGGTGTGTTGTGGAAATTGTAGAAATCCCCCTTGATTTCTTCTGTTCTATTCCTGAAAGAAAAGCAAGGTCATCAGGGGAACATAAGTATTGGGGAGAAGGAGTTGGGAGTTTTAGAAGAGGTTAATTTACAAAACAGTTGTGTGTGAGAAATGTCGAAGGGTTGCCATCGGTGATCCATGTGAGATTAGTGGATGCCAGTTGGAAGTGAGACTAGCCAGCATGCCTGTATTTTCATCTAGCCATTTTTCACCTGAAGAAGGGCCAAAACACTGAATTTAACAAAGTAAGTAGAGACAAGAGAGGAACAAAAGATTTGAAGCAGATGCAAGGGGTCATTATAATTTGGATTACGATATTTCAACTGATTAGAAAAGGAAGTAAAACATTGAAGAAAATAAAGGGGAGCGAAAAATAGGAAGAATGGATTTATAGGTACTGATGGGGTGGAAAAATTGTGGGAGTTGTGCACTAGATGGAAGGAGCTAGAAAGATAGGTTGTGGATGGAGAGTAGTACACTTAAAAATTAGGTCTGAGGAAACAGTGAAATCTGGCCATGTGTAGCAACATGGATGGACCTTGAGGGTGTTATGCTGAGCGAAATAAGTCAGGCAGAGAAGGACAAATATCATATGTTTGCACGTATAGGAGGAATAGGAGGAATTTGACGAAGGAACAAGGGGGAGAAGAAGGGGGGAAATGGTGGGGGAAAGGGAGAGAGGCAAACCATGAGAGACTCTTGAATGCTGAGAAACAAACTGAGGACTGATGGATGTGGGGGGGAGGAGGGATGGGCATGGGGGAGGGCACTCGTGGGGATGAGCACTGGGTGTTATGTGGAAACTAATTTGACAATAAACTATTTGTAAAAAAAAAAATGAGATCTGAGGAGGTTGTAGGTTTTGGTAGAGACAAAGTTTGGGAAATGAACATGAATTATGGCTCTGGTATGGTGGAAAATAAACTCCTTTTAGAGAATTAAAGAATTAAGAGTGTGGGTTTTAGAATAATCATCTACGTGAAAATTTAAACCACTAAGAACCATTCCAGGTATGTTGTTGCAGAAAGTGACAGTCAGCCGGGAGCTAAAATCTTCAAGGAATAAGCATGAGTGACAGTTGGGCAACGATAAATGGTTATATCAAGGAGAAATGGTGGTGGTATAGTTTGACTACAGGCGATTCAAAGTTTGTTTTGTTTTGCTTTTGTTTTTAGAGAGGAAAGAAAGATTATGTTTAAAAATTTTTAAATGTTTTTATTTCTGAGAGAGAGAGAGAGACATCGTGAGCAGGGGAGGGTCAGAGAGAGAGAGGGAGACACAGATTCTGAAACAGGCTCCAGGCTCTGAGCTGGCTGTCAGCACAGAGCTCAATGCAGGCCTGAACCCACGAACCACGAGATCATGACCTGAGCCGAAGTCAGATGCTTAACCAACTGAGCCACCCAGGGGCCCCGAAAGATTATGTTTTAGAAGCAGCAAGGAGTGCACAGTCCAGTGATAGGAAGGGAGTGAAAGACCAAAGAGATATTGGTAGGGTTGTCAGGAAAGTCAGATTTCAGTGGAGAAGGATGTTGGAGGAGATGCAAAAAAAAAAAAAAAAAAGAATATAGGGAATTTTGCTGATGGCTGACTATGAATTTCAGAGGGAATTTTGGAGTTGGGTAGGAATGAGAGATGAGGTATAAAGAATGTCTAGGGAATTAGAGATGGAAGTAGAGGGGTAACCTGGAAGTTGTGGGTTTCATTTGGTGACTGAGTACAAAAAAGGTGCAAAAATCACAGTGAACTTGGTGGTGTTAGTCTCAACGTAGTCAGCACGGGGCTGCTAGGAAGGGAGGGGTAGTCATCTTGTCAGAAGCCATGCAGAGATCTGGGCCACATTTTGCTCCTGGCAGTGGGGTGTGAGGGGGTGCTGGGTACAGGGTGAGTGTAGATTCATCTGTGTGGGTATATTAAATGACAAACTAATGAATAAAAGTTATTGTTATGGTACTAAAAACAGCCCATTGCCACCCTTATCCTCATCCTCAACTATGGAATATCAAGTACTTACTCTGTGCCAGGGATTAGACTTGGAATTTACAAAACCTTTTTATTATTAACTAATCACAAATGTCCTAGGAAGTAGACACTGTGACATCAATTGGTAAATTTTTAAACTTGAGGCAACTGAGACCTAAAGAGTTTAAGTAATTTGTCTGAGGTCCCACAGTAAGTGGTAAAATAGAGTTCAAACCTGGGCCATGTAGCTCTCAAATCCCTCTTTCCCTGGTAATACTAACCATTTCTCCATGAATACACATACTTATGGTCTCTCTTTTTAATTATCTCGCTTGAATTTTTCTCTTCTGTGACACCAGACACCGATCTGTATAGGAGAGAAGTGTAAGCTTATCTATTGATGGTTAATTTTCTGAGGTTATTTTCTTGAGGGAAAACTAAATATTAATTGAAAACCTATCTGTTTTATTAGTGATTCAAACGTAATGATTTCCCCTTGGCTTGGTATTGTCTGTCAGAAAAAAATTTTCAGTTATAGACTAATTGCTTTTTGCCAGAACTCAAACAGAGATTTCCATGATCTTTGCTTTAAATAGAATGTAATTATCCTTCCTTTATTTATATGCCCTGCGCACTATAGTCTTCAAGTCTCCTCCTTCATTTAAATGCCCTCTTCAGTAATTCACCTCTGAACTTTCTCTGGTGATTAATGCTGGGTTCATTTAATATGTTAGTTTGAATTTGATTATCCAAGGGACCAGTACTGTAGAAAGTACAGCATCTGACACCAATGGGTGTCATCACAGCTTAGTAAATAACAAACCTCCACTGTCTTGGGCAGGAATGAGTGTCTGCTTTACAGACTAGCTTTAGCATTTCCCTCTTTTCATGCTTAGAATGGAAGAGTAACAGCTCAGCCCAACATGCATAAAGGTTTTGTTTTAGTGTGTGAAAGAATTCAGAAGTTTTATACATTTTAAAACCTGCATTCTATTAGGATAGAGTTCCTTTGTTAATCTGTTTCTCTCCTTGCTGATCTTTCCATATCCTTTTCTCTCATATTTATGCTAATTCTTCCCCTCCTCAGCATTTTACATAAGTTAAATAAATTTTTAAATTAACAGAAGTAAAAAAAAAAATCTTGTGTAGATTTTTTTTCTACTCTTACTCAAAAATCTGCATGCTGGAAATAGTATTCTGAAACTAACAAAATCACCTCCAACAATCCAAACATGAACTGTGAATGAATGTTGATCAAAGCAAAACATTCAAATGGCTCTTTTCTGAAGGAAGGAAAACTGTCTCCTCTAAGGCTATAGCAGTGTCTTCTTTGTTTGGGGATGTGATATTGTGATTTATAATAAGAAAAGTATATTTGGCCTTTGACTGTATTCTGGCCAGTGCTTCTCAAACACTTGGAATTTTCTGTGGTGAGAATGGTAAGGTGTCTTTTGTTACGTTAATGAAATCTCAGTGATAATCTTGGGATAGGAATTGGTTTCCAGAGAATCAACCACGTAATTAGATGATTGGAACTTGGAACTTTGACTACCCTCTACCCCAGTTTCTAGGGGTATATAGGGAGAGCAGAGGAGTTGGAAGTTGAATCAGTCACCAATGGTCAATGATTTAATCAGTTGTGCCTATGAAAGGAAGTCCCCCATAAAAATCCAAAAAGATAGGGTTTGGAGAGCTTTTGTATTGTGACAGCATGGAGAAGCATGGAGGGCATGGATGCTCCAAGGCCTTTCCCCAGACCTTGGCTGATGCATCTTTTCTATCTGGCTGTTCCTGAGTTACATCCTTGATAGTAAACTAGTGATCTAGTAAGTAAAACATTTCTCTGAGATCTGTGAGACTGCTCTAACAAATTAATTGTACCCAAGGTGGGAGTTCTGGGAAACTGATTTATAGTCAGTAGGTCAGAAATAGAGGTCACCATGGAACTTGTGCCTGCCATCTGAAGTCCAAGGAAGTGGTAGGTGGAACCTTCCATCTATAGCCAGTTCACTAGAAGCACAGGTATATTTATTCATTCACTCATTCATTCGTTCATTTATTTATCCTGTCAACAATAATTGTGTAGCCACTGTGTATATGTCAGAAACTGTGCTAGGTACAGGAATATAAAGAGGAATACTTCATGGACTCTATTTTTGTTTTCTCACTTATTTGTTTACTCACTTATTTAAGAAATATTTATCAAATTTCACTGTTTCTCAGGCATTGCTTTAGGCATTTAGAATACATCAATGAATAAAACACGAATCCCTGTCCCTGTGAAGCTTTGATTTTTAGAAGAGGGAGGCGAAAGGTAAATAACACAATGAAAACTATGTCAGAAGATAATAAGTACCATGGGAAAAAAAGATCAGTGTGAAGAAGCTCAGGAGGGCCAGTGTGGGACAGGGGTTGTCTGATGTAGTTTCAGGAACGGTAAAAGGGTATGAAAGGCAATAGCCCTGAGAAAGTTGAAAATAGACACGATTCAGAAACTGGGTTGATGTGTGCATCTGTAGGTAAGTTACATTAATTAGATACTAGAATTCGATATGTCTGGTTTATGTAATCTTTGTCTCTAATAAGATCTCTCTTTTTATTGTTATGTATGCTGCTATTTTAATCAAAATATGTGTGACGTAGTCAGAGCCTGAGAATTCTTTCCTTTGCTTCCTCTGGAAGAGATATCCTTCCAACCCGCTCTGTGCCTTTGTCCATTTGTGTGTGTGTGTGTGTGTGTGTGTGTGTATTTGTGTGTGTGTGTGTGTGTGTGTGTCAGAAACACAATTTGAGGAGTGCCTGTCATATAGAAAGCATTCACTCAGTGTTAATGAGTGAAAGTAAAAACAATCTCAGTTCAAAAGGGGTGGCTAGTCACTTTAAGTCTTATCAAATGGTGGCTGATATAGTATATGTATAGTAGGAACTTTTCCATAGACTCGGATCCCTTAATTTCTAACCATGGCTACCTATTTGCAAATCATGCCATTGGATGTGAGGAATAGGTTGAACAAAGGTGAATGGTTCAGAACTAAATATTTTCCTTTTAGAAAACCAACTCAAAGTAGAATTCCCACCTGATGGCTGGTCAGAGAAGCCACATCACATACAGTCTTCTAGAAATGTGTTTGTTGCTGTGGGCCTGCTAATCATTTCATCTGACTCTGTCCAATGAACCAAGGTGCTTGCTTTCTTGCATTTCAATTTATACTTCACATCTATCTTTTCTTTTAAAAATAATTGTCACTACATTTTTTCTAAAAGTATGAATAATCCTAATAATAGACCGATGGAATACAGAAAAAAAAAAATCCCAACTACTTGCCCAGAAGGAGATTGGTCCAAGTTAACATTCTGCATGACAAAGAGATAACAAATGTCTGCAGTGCTAAGAAGTAGAGCTTAAGCTAAATCTGACCTAACTTTACAAAACATGTGAGAGAGATGGCTTTGTCAGGACCTCAAGAATACCAAGTATCTGTAAATAGATGTGACTAAGGGTTGGATTTTCAGGAGTATATAATCCAAATGGTTTTTTTTTGTCCACTAATACCTGAAAAAGATGAAAACAAACATCTACCAAAAGCACTGATTTAAAAAAGGCTTTAAAGCTAAGAAAGCTCTTGGTATAATGTGCAAACCTACCACCTGAGACACATAGTTGTTCTCCACCTCAGTTATGTCACTGTGTATACACTCTTCGGCAAACATTTACTCTTGCTGATCATGAAGATGAAGAACATAAATCGGAATCGTTCGATCTGTTTTCTCTCACTGCTATGAACACCTTGTCCCTTGACTTATTTTTCCTTTGAAGTCTACAGTGCATTTTGTGCTTGAATTATTCTCTCCACTAGTCCCCTGTAACTTGTGCTTTAGATTTGGTGTTCTCCTACCAGGCTTTTCAGGGAAGACCTAAGAAGAGTCTTAACACCATGATACTGAGATTGGAAGCTATTTATGCATCAAGAAAAGGCCACATGCCGGGTTCTTTCTCCTTTGTCATTCCCAGTCCTGGAGGCACTGGGGTTTTCCCTGATATGGAGGATGAGCTTGATCCAGAAGGTCCAACAGTACCAAGTTAAGGGCCAGAGAAGAGCAAGTCTTAAATTCAGAGTAAGCATAGATCCATAATTCCCTGTTCTGCCTTCGTTCGCAGTGACTCCCGGTTCCTCTAGCCAATTCACCGTTAGTTTTATGTTCACAGTACTTCATTTATCCATCCAAAATGTTTTGGATGCCAGCTCTCTACCCAGCTCTATTTTTGTGCCAGAACTGCAGTAGTGAGAAGCATACCCATAACCTTGAAGAATGTTCACCATAGTGAGAAGAATAAATACTCAGTTATGCCCTACAGGAAAACAGTTTACAGGCAGATGTGTTGGGGACCTATGTCCTCTGTGGCCAGTGGTATGGAAAAGCAGAGGGGAAATACGGGAGGCACTATGTTTGCCTGGGAGAGTAAGTTCCCTCCAATCTGTTCCATGGTATAGAACACTTCTATACACTCCTTTTATTTATTTATTTTTTCCATAGGGCTATTCCTAAGTTCTGAAATCCTAGATATGTTTAAATTTCAGCCCAGCATTGTATAGTTTTTCTGTTTAATCTATTTTGAAACCTTTCCCAGTAATAGCCTTCAAACAAAGGGGCATCAAATTTTGAAGGATCTTTTTACTGCCATAGCCACTAAGAAGTCTTTCCTGTTGTCCATATTAATTCTTCCTTTTGGAAACTCACATAGCACTTTGTTCCTCTTTTATGACAAATTTTTTTATTCAAAACTGTAAAATAGTTATTTGTATGCTATTTTTTTTTAAATGTTTACTTATTAGTGAGAGATGAAGAGAGGGGAGGGGCAGAAAGAGAGGGGGATAGAGGATAGGAAGCAAGCTTTGTGCTGACAGCAGAGAGCCCAGTGTGGGGTTTGAACTCATGAACCACAAGATCATGACCTGAGCCAAAGTCGGACACTTAATGGACTCACCACCCAGGCACCCTGTATGCTATTTTTGATTTGATGCTTTTGGGAATGTAACACAATTAATTAAAAATCCCCTGAACTGAACAGCCATCTGAAGCTATTTTCCTCTGCTAATCCACACCACATTGCTCTCCCCTTTCTAGAAGAAAGGGTAAACCTAGCCCAGCCTTCAGGACCAATCTTCGTAAACCACAGGACAGAGTCCTCTTTGCACTGTGCTCAGTTGTCACGTGTCAAGCTGGGACTCATTCTGAAGTTGGGTGGAAGTTTTGGATTTGATCTCCCAACTCCTGCAGTCACAGAATGGAAAAATGGAAGGGACCTAAGAAAGTCAGAGATCAACACACTTATTGAGCTAGGGGAAATGTCTAAGGGTTAAGACTGTAACATCAGCATGGTTCATTCACAGGCCAAGGTGTGGCTGGGGATTAGGCCTTTCGTATATAGTTTTGACAGTGCCCCAGACATTGGTGGTGCCAGTGGGTAGCTGTGGGAGCTTTTGCTCTTCCTCTGTGGTATCCATTAACATTTCTTCTCCCTATCTCCATACTCCTTACATATGGACAATTGACATTTTCTGCATCTTATGTTATTTGCTATGCAAATTTGCTATGCAAAGCCTTCTAGCTGAAGCCTCTCCCTATCTCAGTAAGATCCCTTATCCTAATATTACCTCAAGTAGAAATGCCAACCCCACCATTGGCCTCAGAAATTCAACCAGAAAGCTATGTATGTATTTGTCAGTATTACCTTCGGCCTGAGTCTGGACATTGATAGGGTGTCCCAAGCAGTGAATTCTGGGAATTAACCATAGATTAGTTCTGTGGTCTTTCAACCTTCAGATTCATCTTTGTCTGAAAAGTATAATCTTTGAAAAAAATGTATATAATCTTTGAGGGGCGCCTGGGTGGCTCAGTCGGTTAAGCGTCCAACTTCAGCTTAGGTCATGATCTCACAGTTTGTGGGTTTGAGCCCAGTGTTGGGCTCTGTGCTGACAGCTAGCTCAGAGCCTGGAACCTGCTTCACATTCTGTGTCTCTCTCTCTTTCTGACCCTCCCCTGCTCATTCCCTCTTTCTCTCTCTCTCTCTCTCTCTCAGAAATAAATAAAAAACATCAAAAAAATTTTTAAAAGTATAACCTTTGACTAATCACTTAATCTCTAAAATGGGATTTATAATATCACTATCTCCTTTGTATGGGTATTATAATTAAAGAATGAGTGTAAAGTGCTTTGCACAGTGACTAGCACATACTGAATATGGAATGTGTGTAGGCCATGATAATAATGACCATTGTGATACCATGGACGGATTTGTTTTCAGCCAGGTATTACCAGTAACTTCCATTTACACTAAATCTGTCTCCTACCCCTCTCAACAGGGTACTGGACTATGTCCCATATTCCTCAAACTACAATATCCCATATCTTATGCCTAGAGAGTGCCAGGGCACTTCTGAACTAACTAAAGTTAAGTTACTTATTCTGCAAAGGAGAAGAGCTCTGGACAATGACCTTAGATGGACTCTCAAACCATTCAGGTTAGACCATCAATTCTACATGAAAGACGGGAACATTTCCATGTTCCAGCTAGTCTTAAGCAAACTACAAAGCTAATTCCCTTTTGAGTAACATATACATACCCCATCCACTTTTCTGAGATCTTTAAAAATTCAATTTTTACATTTGTAGGATTAATATCCAGAGAGGGCATTTGTGATATCAGCTGAAGATTTTGGTATCCACCTTATCGAGGAAAGACGTAGCTTTGTTTGTGTTAGCACGTATAAAGTGATTAAGTCAGTGACAAAGGTTGGGGGAAGTGAAGGGGTGGCATTACATTACAACAAACATTTGGAAACATTTGGAGCTTAAGGCAGTATGAATAGAATCGACCAAAAAAGGAAAAGTTGTGGCTATTTTTGATGGATATTCCAGCAGTGATATATTATGTTCTGCATTTTTGTTTATTCAGCTTGACGGAGGATATAAAAAGGTGCTTTGGATTGAGCACTTTAATGTCTTACTTTGATATAGTACCTTTCACCCCAAGGGGCTTAATAAACTATGTTTAAATGGCTTTATAAATCTTCTACAGAATTGGCCTTTCCTTCGCCAGAAATGGTAGAAGGCCATCTGTGGTAGACATCTGTCCCACTGAAGGAGGTGAGGAATTTAGGCCAAGCTCACCAAGGTAGATTGAGCTGGTGCAGGAATGTACTAAAATCCTAACTATTGAGCAAATCCTGGCTTGGCTTATGAGTTTGGGGGAAGAAGTTTAATATGCTGTTTAATTAATTAATCGATTAATTAATCTGTTTAGACAGTTGGTGTTAAGTTGCCTTGTTCTTGCTAGTTATGTAGGGGGGTTTCATGAAGTTTTGGCATTTCTTGTCTTAAACTATTAACTCATTTCTATTAGCCTGATTAAAAAGTAGCAAATACTTCACCAATATTTACTTAAGCTTTTAAAAAAAGTTCTGTGAAGGCCCCATTTTCCCCATGGTGAGAATGGAGAAAAATGGTGCACATATATGTTTGGGTCATTATAAAAATAACAAATATGTAATGGCATTTTAATTTATATTTATGTTATCTTTATTTAAGGTGATTTTTTTAACTTTCCAATTTTTGGTTTTTAAATTTTTTGAAGTTCCAGTATAATTAACATGCAGTGTTATATTCATTTTGGATATATAATACTCAGCAATTCTATACTGCTCAGTACTTACTTATGCTAAGTATATTCTTAATCCTTTCCACCTATTTCAACCCCCTCCCCACTCACCTATCTCCTCTCTGTTAACCAGCTGTTTGTTCTCTGTACTTAAGAGTCTGTTTTTTTAATTAATGTCTTTTTGTTGTTGTTGTCCGGTTGCTAAGTTTTTTAAATTTCACACACGAGTTAAATAATATGGTTATTTGTCTTTCTCTGACGTATTTCATGTATCATTATATCCTCTAGATCCAACCATGTTATTGCAAATAGCAAGATTTCATTTTTTGTGGCTGAGTAATATTCCATTGTATATATTTACTACCTTTTGTTTATCCGTTTATCTGGCGATGGACACTTGCGCTGTTTTCATATTTGCCTATTTTAAATGCTGCTCCAATAAAGGGGTACATATATCTTTTCAAACTGGTATTCTTATTCTTTGAAATATCAAATAATTATTTCGTATTCTTTCAGTAAATTACCCAGTAGTGAAATCAGTGCGTCATGTGGTATTCTATCTTTGATTATTTGAGGAACTTCCTATACCAGTTTTCATTCCCATCAACGGTGGATGAGGGTTCCTTTTTGTCTACATCCCCACCAACACTTGTGTTTTTTATTTTATTCATTCTCCCAGGTGAGTGGTGTTATCTCATTGTGGTTTTGATTTCCATTTCCCTGGTGATAAGTGATGTTAAGGATCTCTTCATGTGTCTGTTGGCCATCCACATGTCTTCTTGGGAGAAATGTCAGTTCGTGTCTTCTGCCCATTTTTTAATTTGTTTTCTTAGCGTTGAGTTGCATAAATTATATATCTTAAATACTAACCCTTTACCAGATATGCCACTTGCAAATAATCTCCTTGCATTCAGTAGGTTGTCTTTTAGTTTTGTTTGTTTCCTTTACTGTGAGACGGTTTTTACTGTGATGTACTCCCAATAGTTTATATTTGTTTTTCTTTTTCCTGCTCAGGAAGCATAGCTAGAAAAATGTTGTTTTGGCTGATGTCAGAAGTTACTACCTGTGCTCTTTCCTAGGATATTAATGGTTTCAGGTCTCACATTTAGGTCTTTAATCCATTTTGAGTTTGTTTTTATGTGTGGTGTAAGAAAGTGGTCCAGTTTTATTCATTTTCATGAAGCTGTCTACTTTTCCAAAAGCATTTGTTGAAGAGACTGTCATTTTTCCATTGCATATTCTTGCCGCCTCTGTTGAAGATAATTGGTCATATAATTTTGGGTTTATTTCTGGTTTCTTTACTCTATTCCATTGATCTATGTGTCTGTTTTTGTACCAGTATCATACTGTTTTGGCTACTACACCTTTATATTATATCTTGAAATCTGGGATTATGATAACTCCAGTTTTGTTCCTCTTTTTCAGGACTGGTTTGGCCAATCCGGGTTCTTTGTGGTTCCATACAAATTTAAGGATTATTTGTTCCAGTTCTGTGAAAAATGCTGTTGGTATTTTCATAGGGATTATATTAAATTTATAGATTTCTCTGGGTAGTATAGGCATTTTAATAATTTTCTCCCAATCCATGAGCATGGAGTATCTTTCCATTTCTTTGTGTTGTCTTCAATTTCTTTTTTCACTGTTGTATAGTTTCCATAGTGCAAGCCTTTCACCTCTTGGTTAAATTCATTCATAGGTGTCTTATTATTTTTGGTACAGTTGTAAATGAGACTGTTTTATTAATTTCTCTTCATGTTACAGCATTATTATTGTATGGATATGCAATGGATTTCTGTATATTGATTTTTGAAGATGATTTTAAATGATAGGCATCATCTTGATTATTGCCATTAGTATTAAGTAAGTGGAAACTTACAGGATTTCATATTGGAGACATATTATAAAAGTCATGCACTTAAATTGTTCTATCAGCTCATTCTTGACAGCTTAATAAAAAACAAATATAACTAGTTAGATGTAATAATGGAAGTAAAATTGTAATCTGTAAATAAGAAATTTATTATTTTGTTCTTGAAACTTAAGGCAGCATTTGATCTTTAATATTCAATATGACATCTTTCTTTCTGTCTCTTTGTCTTTGTCTCTCTCTGTCACACACACACACACATCCCTAGTTGGTGGAATCCTAAATCAGGATTCAGAAGATCTCTACATTAATGTTGATTTTTGTCAGAGATTAATTTGCTGGTCAATCTCTCTTAATCTCAGCTTCTTAGTTTATGTTACTTTCTATGGAATGCAGTAGTGGGAAGAGTCCATATTTGATAATAATGGTGTATTAAATGTATGGATCTTCTGAGTAATTTGTATGACTCTTGAAAATATTACTCATCAAGTTAAAAATAACCAAATTCTTCTAGGTTCTACAAATTTTTTAAAGGTGTAAACTTTCCAACTTTGTTAACCTTTAAGTCTACTGTGTCATCACTTACTGCATTAAATCAGGATGAATAAATTAATGAAGCCTTAAAGGATGCTCACTTTTAGTTGAGAACTTTAAAATTCTGATTTATTTGGTACACATCTGTGCTATGTTCAGCTGAATTGAAGAAGATACCAAATTCAGGATATTATAAGCATTATAAAATACTTTATGAATATCCATATCTCAGAAGGACAAGACTAACACCTACCTTGAATAGATAGGTTGAAAACTACATTCTTAGTTAATACTTAAAGCTCTTATATATTCAAGTTTCTGTGAATAACTAGGTTGTATATGGCACATACCACATTTATTTAATTTGTAATGATGACTTTCCTTCCATTTTTATTATTTTGTTTTTCAGCAAGTAGTAACATGACTAAGCTCTGAAATTTGAAAGTTTGTAGTTTAAATGAAGGGATTAGAGTAGTATTTATGAAGAATTAAAAAAGCTAAGTATCATAGTCTGGAGAAAAAATTCAGGTGTACTGTTTCAATGTATTGTGACAGGTATAATTTCAGATGACTGGTATGTTTATCTTGTTCCCAAAGGTACAACAATCCCATGCCTTGTTCATATTGCCTAGAAACAATCAACTCCATTTTCTTTGTAGCCTATTATATTTTTCAGAAAACTGCTTGGGTAAGGAACTCCCCCATATTAAATTGCTGTGTGCTAGGAAATGGATTATGGCTGTGCGCTTGGAAACAATTGATCCTGTAGGCTGAATTTCATGGGAAAATAAAAACCGAAGAGAAAATACATTTTGATAAAGCTGACTGGGCTAATACAGTTCCTCAATCAGCTGTCTGCATGCTGGTTTTTACTGGGTGCCATATGTTGTAAACAATTGGATTACAAATAATCTTGGCATTCTACTCTAATATCCATCTGATTCGGAATACCTGTGCTTATGAAAACAAGTAGAGTTCAGATAGTTCAACTAAACATTTTAGTGAGTCCTTGGTTAGAGAGTCCTCTGCTACATACTGCATAGGAAACAAAGAAAGCAGACCCTGCTTGTACTGTCTTATCTAACTTCTATTCTGCACTGTAGTAAACATAGCTAGTTTAAGTAAATTATTATTTTTTCCTGGGAGGCAAAGGACTTTGTCGTGATTGTTTGCATTTCTCTTCTCACCCAAGTACCTACCATGCCTTGTGTACAGGAGGTTCAATACATTCCTGTAATGTAAAACACTTAGGAGACTAAATATTAGAGCTAAAGAATATATTTGCCCTTGGGTTTTAGATTTATAAAAAGGAAAACATTGATAAGATATTTACTATGTCAAATTAATAGAACTGTAGAATAATTTCCCAGCATCTATCAGAGAAAGTCCAAATATATTTGGCTCTCAAGATCCTTGATAATTTGTCACCGCCTACATCACTAGTCTCAATTCTATGGCTTCCTCCTACATATTCCATTCTAAGCCATTTTGAATTATGCTTGCATGATCATACATCCTGATTTGCTGAGAATGGACATGGTTTATAACCATTGTTGTGGCATAACTATTAGTAACTCCACTTTTTACTTTCATAAGTATATTGGTTTCAATCAAGTGTGTGATTACCTTTATTTTTTTTTAAGTTTATTTATTTAGTTTGAGAGAGGGAAATCTCATGAACCATGAGGTCATGACCTGAGCTGAAATTAAGAGTCAGCCACTTAACTGACTAAACCACCCAGGTGCCCCGGTCACCTTAATTTATATAGTTATTTAATGGGTGTGGTGTCCCATGCTTCTTCATATTTTCAAAAGTTATTTTTAGAGCTTTTGTCTGTCTGTGGGTGACAAATATTTAGATACATGTTCACATTCAACCTAGAAGGTGAGTTGGCTCGAAGTTTCTGGGAGCTTCGTTTCTAAAGAGCTATTTAAAACTATGGGAATCATGGGAGTCTGGTTGTTTTAGATATTCTCTAGAACAATTCCGTTGATTCCTTTGGAGGAGTTTCAACACTGTGCGTTTCTTTAAATAATTCTAGGAACACCTGGGATAAAACTTAGTTGTTAATTTAGGACTGCAGTGGCCCCTTCTTATACTGTTCCAGAAGGATCTAGAAGCATGGAGGAGACCTATCAGTTTTTTCAGTGTACACTCTATATACTGTGTGCTCAGTAGTTCGAGGATTCCTTCATTTACCATATTTATTTACCATAGCAGTATATCCAGAGTAATTCTGGTCTCTTGTGAGAGAGAGAGGAATTTCAGACAGGATGTATTAAGGGACCACAGGGTATATTTGGAGAATTAGTAACTTTGATAAAGCTTAGGTTAGTTTCTATCTGGTTCCTCAAAAATAAATAAATAAATAACCAACACCCAACAGGAGCAAATCCAGAACATCTGCCTGGTTGAGTTACTTTGATTTATACAAATGTAGATGTGCACAGATTTACTGAACTGATCTCCGTGACATTGCCTTCATCCATGGTTTTCTGTCTACTTGCCTCCCACCCCCTGCTTTCGGTCTTCAGCTTTCCAGCTGGATAGTAAACATTTATTTTCTCATTTGGCTCAGGACATGCAACTTCTGTCACAGTTAATACAAGGCACTGGCATCTGTTAAAACAGCACCGTTGCTCTGAAAGCCCATAGTTCAAATGACAGTTTCAATTCTTCTTTTATCTTGCCTTTATTTTTAGTCATGAGAATATAGGAGGGGGGAAAGTCCACAGTTCTGAAAGTTCTAGGAAGAAACTTTGTTCTGTCCCAGTAGAACCCAGAGACTTGGAGGAGACATTGGATGGTTTCACAGGAACGAAGGGCACCTGCAGCTGCTACAGCTGTCTACCCTATATCTAAAAAAGGAAAGTGAAAAAGACTGAAAACTATTGATAGGATAAATCAGCCTTATTGTGAAGTGAAAATGATTGTCCATGTTCAGATCACTTAGAAACCAGTGACTATGTGGTCTGATAAATTGTGACTATGTGTCTATGTGATCATAGACTGTGCCCCAAAAAGGGTATCTGAAAGCATTTTCCAGGCTCAAAAAGAATAATAAAATCTTTGAGTTAGATAGGTGTTAAAAATAATAGTAAAAATATATTAACCCTTTCTTCTTCAACCCTATGATATTTCTGTACTGAAGGTCTATTTGCAGTTCTGTTTACTCCTTCTCAATAGAAAAAATTTAAAAAAAAAAAAAGAAAATATTCATAAAGAAGGAATAGAATGAATCTGAGTGATAGAAGAATCTTGAATAAAAATTAAATATCGAATAGATAGAGGAAGGTTTAGGGGAAACATGCATGTTATCTATAAAATTATGAACTTCATACCAGTCAAAACCACAAATAACAAAATTAGTTGGCCCTTGCTTTTACAAGTGCTATTTTGGGGATGAAAAAAATATTTCCAGAAGTATAGGCAGGGTTAGGGAACAAATGAATGATGTGGAGTCTAGCAATAGTAGGACACCATTACTACTCCCAAACCTAAAGGGCCGAGGAAAGAAAGTGATGCTACTCAAATCCAAGAAGATCTGTTACTGAGGGGACAGTTTCTAACAGGAGCTGGAGAAGTCTTGGGACACAGTCTCTGATGGACACAGTGTTAAATTAGAGCTGGAGAGGGTATTTTGGTCAGTTTGGACTTCTGAAACAGAATACCAAAGAATGAGTGGCTTATAAATAACAGAAATTTAGGGGCACCTAAGTGGATCAGTCAGTTAAGCATCAGACTTCACCTCAGGCCATCATCTCATGGTTCATGGGTTTAAACCCCACATTGAACCCTGTGCTGACAGCTGAGAGCCTGGAGCCTGCTTCAGATTCTGTGTCTCCCTCTCTCTCTACTCTCCTGCTTCTGCTCTCTCTCTCTCTCAGAAATAAACATTAAAAAAATAAAATAATAAATTTATTTATGATAGGTTTTGAGCCTGAGAAATCTAAGATCAAGGTGCTGGCAGAGTCAGTTTCTGGCAAGAATCTACTTTCTGGTTCATAGAAAGTATTGGGGCACCTGGGTGGCTCAGTCAGTTAAGTGTCTGACTTCAGCTCAGGTCATGATCTCGCGGTTCATGAGTTCGAGCCCTGCATCAGGTTCTGTGCTGACAGCTCATAGCCTCGAGCCTTTTTCAGATTCTGTGTCTCCCTCTCTCTCTGACCCTCCCCTGCTCATGCTCTGTCTCTCTCTGTCTCCAAAAATAAATTAAAAAAAAAATTTTTTTTAAAGCCACCTTATTACTGTGTTGTCATATAATAGAAGAGATAAGGGAGCTCTCAGAGGTCTCTTTTACAAGGGCACTAATTCCATTCATGAAGCTTTCACCCTCATGACCTAATCACTTCCCCAAAGCCCCACTTTCAAATACTATCATATCAGGGGATTAAAATTTCAACATAGAAATTTAGAAGGGACACAAACATTCAGTCTATAGTAAAAGGGGAAGTACCCTGATCTGTTTTCCCCCCCCCATTCTTAGATATCCTGCTGTGTCTCTCCTTAACTGAATCCAATTAAAGGATAAGAGAAAAGGGGATCCTATGCAATTGAATTCTTAGGGATCAGTCCTCTGGGGGTACAGAAGCAGAACCAAGAAAGTTGAGAAATTATTCTGTAAGGAAGGAGAAATGAGGTAGAAAATTCTAAGTAGAAATTCATACAATGTTATGACTTAGGTATTCTTATAGTTACCATTTCACAGATGCAGAATTTGAGTCTGGAATTCTTTAAATAATTTGCTCATGATCACACAGCCAGCGGAACTCAGAATATACTGCCTTGAATTTATGTTTCTCACTCAGTAGCCACTCTTAATTACTGTAATATGTTGTCATTCCAGTATTTATATTTTTTCAGTTGATTGCCACTGTTAAGAATAAATATTTAAAGAAAATTTATATATAAGATCAAAATGTATATAATTAAACCAAACATAAAGTAGAATATAAGAAAAATAGAAACTAGATTTTGTATGGAGGCAGTATAGAGAAAGTCAGTAAATACTGCTTTAATCTCTTCCATTCTTTGTTTCCATTGCATGTTTTATTTCTTACATTTCCAGCAAAAGCTTAGAATTCCTGTCACATCAATCCCGAATTAGCTTTTGCAGGCTAAGGGCCTTAGGCATGAATGTTTCTGCAAATTGGATAGAAAGAGCATTGCAATGGTCCAAAGGCTCCCAAGTCAGCTTGAATTTACAGCATAGCTTGGACAATAGCCTAAACTGACAGTCTGGGAAGTGTGGGTGTGAGGGAAAGGAGTTGAAACTGCCTCCTGTTTCATACTTTCAACATTAAACAAAAACCAAGAGGGAAATGGCTTCAATATATTAACATATATGTTATCTCTTATACATTTTAAGCTGACAATATCATGTAAATGAACTATAGCAGATTAAATGTTCTCAAATCAAATTGAGAAACAAACCTGCATTATCTTGATTATAAAATATAAACTATTAGATATATTGTTTCTATGGAAGACATTTTTTCATAAAATGTAGGAATAGTTAGTTCCACCACCATGTAAAATTGAAGGTTGGGATTATTTTAACTCAATACAGTGTGACATCATGACAAGCCATAGTCCAGAGCTGAGTTCTTGTCATTTATATTTTCTTTTCAATAATAATTGTCGAACAATAGAGGCCTAAAAGGATAATAGAGCCAATGAACATCACTAAGTATTGAACAAGCATTTCATTAGTGCCTAAAGAGATGAAACAGAAGATGGAGGGGTCATCCAAATGTGCAACTTTTCTGTAATGTGTTGTTTAGGAAAGGGTTTATAAAATAAAGGAAATAGGAGATGTATTACCAAACAAAATAGAGCGAATTCGACAGTGTAAACAAATTATTAACGGTTTAAAGAAAGGAAATGTCATGTTTATTAAGAAAAAAAACTTTTAAAAAGATTAGGTACAAGAAAAGTGACACGAAAGATGGAGAAGTCAGTTGTCAATACGGAAAGAAATATGTTCTGGCCAGAAGGACTGGAATGAGTAAGGACATAGTTTTGGGAGGCAGCAGCTAATGGAGTTTACTCCTGTCAGGAGATTAGTAAGAAATGAGAACTGTTGGCTTTTGGTTAAGGACAGACAAAGAATGGTGGAAGGGCATGGAGGACTCCAAGCCAAATCGAGAAAATGGAAGAGGAAAATATGGACTCTCTAGGCATCTTTGGATGTAGCAGGGGGGAATCTCTTCCTGGGTATTTCATTTCCTGGAAATATAGTCTTGAAAGATCCATGCAATCTACAAATTAATTTTACACAATGTATAAATACGTTGTATGTAACTTCCCGGTCCTTACTATTTTTAGTATTAGACATTTACATCAAACAAAAATAGGCATCTGATGTCATCTTATATATGCATTTGTTGTAATGCATACCCCAAATATTTTCTTAATTTAGTACCTTTATATATCCCTGTATCTTTTCTCATTTGAAGATACATTTCAGAGATCTTTCAATTTTATATATAAACATATTTTATTCATTTAATTGCTATATTGCCTCATATGGCTTTATTGCAATTTATTTCTCCATAGATATTTATTTTTTCTCCAGTATTACCCAGTTAAAAACAGTTCTTCAGGCCTTTATATCCCATAATGTTCTTGGTGCTTCTGTTACTGTCGTTCACGGGGACTCCACAAGGTGATGCGAGGAATCCTGCAGAGGTTTGTTGTTTTGGCCCAGAGAAGAGAGCTTTATGTGCCACCCTTAAACCAGGAGAAAACAGTGGACAAACTGCAATTCAGAGACTGCTCTTGACCCACCTGACAAATTAAGTCACAGGGCATAAACCTCCCACAAAATCTGGAAAGAGATGGAAGCCTGCATGGAGAAACAGAACCTCAGCATGAGCTTATTTGGGGGCAAGTGCTGCTTGTGGTCATTTAGGCCAGAAAGAAAATTTAGCTACAAAATTTAACAGATTGCTGAAAGCTAGCATGAAAGTAGGAATGATCTGGGAGACACTGACATAGGGAGCTTCAAACCCCTTTTCAGATTTTTGTTCCATGAACCACTTCAGGTGCTCATAGGGAAGACCAGCAAGAACTCTGAGAAAGTGTATTCTGTGGTGGTGGCTGGAGGAGAACAGCAGCAGCCTCTACCAGCGCCCATCTGGAGACAAGTCTCTGTCTCCTTTAGAGAATCAAAGCCTTAATCTGAGAGGAAAGAATAACAAATACTGTCATCAGAGAAAGTTGATGGGAAACAACTCTAGCTTCAGGAAAGGAATAGGAAAAGAAAAAAAGAAAAAAAGTGTTTTGCACCTGAAAGATATATGACACATGAGACTAAGTAGGAAATTTGAAAAGACCACATAGAAATTTTAAGAAAGAATCAAGTGGAATTATTGGATTTCAGAAAGTAACAGAGATGAAGGATGCTTGATGAAGTGTCATCAGAAGACTTGACAGAGCTGAGGAAAGAATCGGTGAACCTGAAGATATGTCAGTAGAAATGGATCATGCTGATACGTGATTATGTGGGTGTATGGGTGCGTGTATGTGTGAAGGAGAGAGAGATCAGAGAAACAGAGGCAGAGAGGGGAGAGAGGGAGAGAATAGAACATACAAGAGCTGGGACACTGTCAAGCAATCCAATGTGTAATTGAGTTATTGGAATGTTTGAGTAATTGGTATCTCAGAAGGAAAAACAAGAGGATAGGAAGAAAAAGATATTTTAAAAAACAATAGGAAGAAAAAATATAAATGATGGTAGAGAATTTTCCCATTACTGACAGATATTGAAACCACGGATGCAGAATACTCCCAGAACAGCAACCAGGATAAATACTAAAATAAATCCACAGTTAGACACATAACATTCAAAGCTGAAAACTAAAACAGCTCTTTTCTCTCTGTTTGAGAGAGAAAATCTTTAAGGTAGCTGTAGAAAAAGAAGACGCATAACCTACAGAAAAACAAGGGTAAGCATTATATAGCAGACTGCTCATCTAGAACCATATAAGCAAGAGAGCAATGGAGTAACATCCTGAAAGTGCTGAAAGAAAAAAATATCTCTCAAACCAAACTTCTGTCCTCACTGAAAACATTCTTCAAGAGTAATGGAGAATCAAGACTTTTGAAACAAGAAAAATAAAAAAACCAAAAACACCTGAGGGAATATATTCATAGCATAGTAATGCACAGGAGATATTAAAGAAAGTTCTTCAGGAAGATGGAATATAATATAGGTTAGAAACTGGGAGCAATACAAAAAATAAGGATTCAAAAAGGGAAATTACAGTAAAATAACATCTTTTTAAATCTAAAGGATAATATTTAAAGTAATTACAATGTAAAATAATTACAATGCATTGTGTTTTCATAGTGTATGTAAAAATGAGACATGACAACAAAACATAAAAATGGGAGGGATTAATTTGTAAGAAATTATGAAACTCTTACAATACATAGGAAGCCTTATAATATTATTTTAAGGTAGATGCAGATTTAAATATTTTTATTGTAAAACCTAACAGTTACTAAAATTGTTAATAAATGAGTTATAAAGAATGATTCAATTGAGTAAATAAAATAGGATAATTTCAAATGCTCAGTGAAACTCAGAGAAGTCAGACAAAGAGGATAAAAGAATACACAAGTGGAAAAGTTAAAAAAAAAAAACAGCTGGGGAAAAATGGTACATTTCAGTTCCATGAAATCAATTACTGCTTTAAATATGAATAGTCTAAATATACAAATTAAAAAGATAGAGTTTGTCAGATTGGATAAAAAAAGCAAGATACCTCTATCTGCTATCTACAAGAACACACTTTACATACAAACAAATATGTTAAAAAAAAAAGATTGAGAAAGGTCTATCACACAAACACCAACCTAAAGAAAGTTGAAGTAGCTATATTAATTTCAGTCAAAGTAGACTTAAGAACAAGGAATATTGTCAAGTTATGGTAAAAAGAGACACCACATAATGATGAAGTGGTCAGTTCTCTAAAAACATAAAACAGTCCTAAGCATTTGTTCATCAACAGAGCTTCATACATGAAGCAAAACCAGATGGTTCTGGAAGTGGAAATGGACAAATCCACAATGACACTTTTAGATTCCAGGCTTCTCAGTGATGGATAGAACAAGGAGACAGAAAATCAGTACGCATATAGATGACCTGAATAATACTATCAGCTGCCAATCGAATTGATATTTACAGAACAGCCTAGTGAACCATAGAGTACATCTTCTTTTCAGGGCACATGAAATATTCACCAAGATAGATCATATTATGAATGTAATAGAATGAATATTAATGAATTCATCACTTAGACCTTTATGCAGGATAAGATTACTTCTAAGAATCTTGTGAACATGCCTGGTAGACACTTTGAACTATATAAAGGGTTTTTTTAAAGAATGTCAAAGGCAGGAAGAATACTGAAAAAGCTAGTCAGTTGCAGGTGTGCACCATCTATTATGGAAAAGTTAGAATGACTCAGAGGCCAGAATGCAAAGTGTTTGCCCCACTTTGTATCCCTATCAACAGTGTATTAGAGTTCCAGTTTATTCACACCTTGCATCTTCTCCAGTACTTCGTATTGCCAGACTTTAGAATTTGAAATATTCTATTGGCATGCAGTGGTATCTCATTGTAGTTTTAATTTGTATTAAACTAGCCATTTCCCTAGTGGCTATTGATGTTTAAAGTTTTCCCATGTACCTATATGCTATCTTAATATATTTTTTTTTTCTGGGTAAAGTTTCTGTCCAAATATTTTGCCTTTTTTAAAAATTACTGGGTTGGTTTTTTTCCCTTATTTTTAAATTATAGGAGTTATTTTTAATCTAGGCATATGTCTCTTGTCAGATACATATCTTTCAAATATTTTTCCAAAATATGCCATGTGTTTTCATTTTAAGGTAATATAAGTGAAAATGAATGAATTAGAACAGTAGGAAAAAACACTAGAACTTTTATCAAAGATGAGTTCTTTGACAATAAAATAAAAATTCTGGCAAGAGTGACAAAAAATCTAAGTACAAAAATATATAGATGTTGGATTTAGGGATAAAACAAATGATTCAGATGATTTCTTAAAGTTATAAAACCCTAAGCAAAAGTTAAAACTCTGGTAAATAGATAGCTCAGATATCATGATATTGATACTAGATTAAATAGAAATGTTTGAAAAGGACACTAAACATGGTAGGAACATTCTATAAAATTATAACTTTGAAATGCTCTAGGATAGTTGCTAGATGATTGTTAAAACCTGTCAGTGAAGAGATCATTCTCTTTTAAAGTCTTCTATGGGAGGAATAAATAATATTCTTATCTATTTTATTCCTTTATCCAGGACACTTAGCTCCTAAAATGAAGAAATTGCCTCTTTCAAAGAGAGATGCAAATTCTCAGTAAAAATAAGACTAAACAAATGTTCTAGACAATAAAAATATAACATGTACAAGTCAGGTTTATTCTGGGTATGCAAGGATAGTTTAATGTTGGGAGATCCATTTGTATACACCAGCATGCATTTAAAGATACTTACCAAACACCCAGCACTTATTTGGTAAAATGCCATAGGGATAATTAATTAATGTTTTATTAAATTACCAGATGTGAAATACTACTTAAATCTCCAACATTAGAAACGTTCTCAATAGAGTTAGGGAGAAGACAAGATGTTTGTTATCAGTAAATTATGCATAATACACCTAGACAAAATATAAATTAAGTGTTCATCAGAGAAGAGTAACAGTTAATATCATTGAATACGTATATCTATATATTTTTCTTTCTTTTTTTAAAGAAAATTTTAATTTTAAAGTTCATTTATTTATTTTGAGAGAGAAGGTGAGACAGGATCCCAAGCAGGCTCCATGCCATTAGCACAGAGTCTGATGCAGGGCTCGAACTGATGAACCATGAGATCATGATCTAAGCCAAGGTCAAGAGTCAGATGCTTAACCAGCTAAGCCACCTAGGTGTCCAAATCCATATATTTTTCTGCCTGGAAAATCCCTATCAACTGAAAGCAATTGAGAATTCACACTAAAAGAGAGTTCAAATAGCAGTAGAATACAAACAATAGTTTTTCCATATCAATAATAATCAGAATTTGGGGCACCTGAGTGGCTCAGTTGGTTGTGTCTGACTCTTGATTTCAGCTCAGGTCTTGATTTTATGGTTTTTGAGTTCGAGCCCCACGTTGGGCTCTGGGCTGACAGCATGAAACTGCTTGAGATTCCCTTTCTCCTCTCTCTACCCTTCCCCCTCTTGTGCTCACTCTCTCTCACTTTCAAAATAAATTAATAAATGTGTAAAAAGTAGTCAGAATTTTTACTTAAAAATATTCCTAATGTACATTAAAAATTTGTGAATATATTTTAAATAAATGAATTGTGTCTAAATGTAAAATTATAATTTTTATTAAGATTTTTTAAAAAGATGCACTTTTATGCAAATATCAGTTTTCCTCATCCTCAAAAATATAACAGAAAGTATGGATTATTTTATTATTTAGAATAACCTAAATATTTATTCAGTAATGTTTTCAAAAAAATTTTTGGATTTAGTTGGAACATAGTCTACATTCCTTAATTCATTTGAACTTTCTGTTGTGTAACTGGTATTCTTATGGTATCAACCTGGTCTCTGAAGGCAAATTAATTTTTAAGTCCTAGTTAATTGAATTACATGTAATTATTTGTATATGTATTATGTTACATAGAGGCAGCCCTCAGTTAGTGCTGTCTGACATGCATAAATTCTTACCATGGTTTACTTAAAATATACTAGTTTCCCACCAGCACAGGTCAGATTTCAGTTACCAAAGTATATTAAATGTAAATAATTCCATACAGTACAAGCTTTGCTATTAGATCTTCAGTCCACAGGTTAACAAAACACTATTTAAATGATCATTGACCAATGGTGTCCCTTCTTTCAAAGTTTATAGATAATTGGTCAATGCACATCTTTTCACAAAGAAAGTAGTTTTTAGTTGTATTCATTCCTATTTCCTAATAAGTGATAAACCCATATGACAGTTTACAAAAGTGAATAATCAAAAGAGGAATTTGGTCAATAAAATCGAGGTGTAGCCTTGAGATGAAAAGTATTAATGGTGGAAGAAAAATTAGAAAGTGGTTGTAATAAAAAAGGGTATGAGTGTCCCAAAGAAGGGGACGATGGCAAAACTTTCACATTAAAGAGATTCTTGGAGATTATTCATGACATTGGAGCTGCAAAGGAAAAAATGTTGGAGGCTAATCCAAACTTAGAAAGGAGAAGCACTTTTGACCACAGTGTAGAAAAGATACTCAAGAGTTGTATGTTATACAAGCAGATTAGCACTATTCAAACTACTCTTCATACAATTGTTTTTAACGAAGAAATAAAAACATTTTATTCTTAATGCTTCTTATATTTTATATTGCAATGTACTCAGCAAATACCAGTTTTACTATTTTTTCATTTTCTTATACAATTATAACCATGAATAAGGGAGTTTTTATATTTTGACAAAAAATTTTAAAGCTATCAATTATAATTTTACCCATATATTATTATTTTCTCAGATTCAGTTTCCCCATATTTATGCGCTGCAGTGTCATGCAAAGCTAGGACTGACAGTATATATATTGTGATACATATTATGTATTACATATTGTATATTATATATGCACATTAATGTGATGTCATGGTTTAGAGATTTTCTCATTACAAAATTAAAAAATGAAACAAGTATTCATTACCAAATATTTATGAACATTGTTTAAAAAAATTTCACCATAATACATTAGAAAGTGAGCAAAAAATTGGAAAAAAAATTTCAGATTATATGCTGTGGGTTAATATTACAAGCATATAAAGTGAACAGTTAGAAATCAATGAGATACATAGAGCAGCTGAGTAGAAAAATGAGCTAAAACACATGAGTAAGTACTTATAAAAGATAAAACAATGGTCAGTAAGCTTATGGAAATATGTTCAGTTATCAAGGACACAACTAAAACAGTGGTAAAATAGTGCTTGATAGCAGTATTTATCATATCTGGATATGCAGCAGAATCATCTATGGAAATCATCTATGAAATATAATTCAGGCCACAGCTTCAGAGGTACTGAATAGAATAATAATATTAATACCCTGCCTAAAAAGCAAGAGGTTTCCTTGCATATTTTACTTTTGAGGAAATCCTCTCAGAGACACGCCAAAATCATGTGGTTGGCAAGGTGATCTGAAATTTAAATCTAGGGTATATGGCCTAAAAGATTACTATTTTTACCATTGTAAGTAGCCTTTATAGCTTTTGAATGAAGAATGCCATGTCCTGGAATATTGTACATTTTTTGGTAATGGTTTTGTTCCATCAAAACTGTAGATATCTAGAACTCTAAGACCCTCTTGTATTTATGATGTATGTAGGATAAAGAGTTCAGTATGAACATCATTTTGCATGGCTAACTTCATGTAGCAGAAAGTTCCATGCTCAATAAAAAGGCAGAATTAAGATTGAGAGTGATCTTCCAATATAAAGTATACAGAGGAAAGAATGGTGGAGATTAGAAAGAAAAGTTCAATAGCTAATTTCTGTACAAACCTGCATAGAAATATGTATCTTGCCAACACACTTTTTAAGGACATGGCATTACTAGAGCTCCATGTGAAATTTGGGTGAGGACAGGGAAAAAATTACCATGACTTGTGAAACAAGTCATACTGTAAGGGTGTTTTTCCCCTGGATCATGTTTTAATCCCACTTTCTTGATCTTTAGCCATTTCATACAAAGCCAGTAATCTGAGACTTAACATGCAGGCTGGCTAACACTAGGGGCTACGTGTCTCTGAGGCATGAGATGGGAAGTTACAAGATTTATGATGAATGTTTGTCTCTCTTGCAATGCAGTCTACACCATTGAATGTAAAATAAATGGCAATAGGCTTCCTTTGTTCTATAATTTTCCAAAAGATGAAAAAAAAATCTCATTCTGTGATACTGTCAAAAAATTACCTCAGGGCAGCTGGGTGGCTCAGTTGGTTAAGCTTCTGACTTCAGCTCAGGTCATGATCTCACAGTTCATGAGTTTGAGACCCTCATTGGGATTTTCTTTCCTTCCCTGTCTCTCTCTCTGGCCCTTCCTCACTTGCACATGCTCTCTCTTGCTCTCTGTACCTGTCTCTCTCTCTCTCTCTCTCAAAATAAATAAACTTAAAAAAATTAACTTACTACAGTATCTTCCTTCCTTAGGAAAGCTTGGGATTGCTCTTACTATCAATACTCTTCACTACTTTTCAAAGTTGATTTCATTCTGTCTTTTATAGAAATTAAAGAGTGTCACTGAGGGGTGTCTGGATGGGTCAGTTTGTTAAGCATCTGACTTCATCTCAGATCATGATCTCACAGTTCATGAGGTTAAGCCCCACATGAGACTGTCTGCCATCAGCACAGACCCCGCTTAAGATCCTCAGTACCTATCTCTCTCTGCCCTTTCCCCTCAAAATAAAAAAATAACCATTAAAAATATTTCACTGAGAAGTTGTGACAAATGGTTCCAGACAACTCTAGCAGTGAATGTTAGAACACAAATCATTAAAGAGCAAAAACAAAGCCTACTACTTATTTGGAACTGGTGCATCAGTTTGAAAGATTTCAGATTAAAGCTTGAAATGTGCTTCATCTTCGATTGGTTCAAATGCTTGACCAAGCTTTGGGGAAATACTTACTATATTTATTTATTTTTAAGTATGTTCCTGCACATCCTAGAGGAGGTTGGATTTCAGGAAAAATTTTCTTCTCTATTCATTCTTGTGCCTAATCTTAACAGAATTGATATGGACAGTAGATTTTTCCCTGTTTCTTAAATTCTCTAAAAAGACCAACATTTTTCTATTTTAAAAATCCACACCACCCCAAAAGTTATCAAGGCTCTAGAACTAACTACAGAAAATACAAAAAGTGCCGGTGCACAGAGTTCTGTTAAAATATACCGCTAAGATGTAGTCTGCAAGATGCTTTTGGAAGAGATGTTATTTGTCCACAGAGAATGGTTTCTTGAACAGATACATTGCAATAAAAATAAGAAATAAAATAAAACAAAATAAAGTAAAAGTATTGATGGAAGAGAAATCTATAGATTAAGATACTTATTAACCAATTGTGTTGTATGGACCTTATTTGGATTCCAATTCAAACAAATTCTCAGGAAAAAAAAAAGAAACTTAGAGAATTATGAACACTAATTGTACTAAAGGGATATTGTTAATTTGGGATATTATGAGAATATTGTGATTTGTTAAAAGCACCTCTGTTTTTGAGAGATACTTAATAAAAGTTAAGGAAAAATTATAGGATATCAATGAGTTCTGAGATTTCTATGAAAATATTCAAGAGAGTGTGAGATAAAGGTAAAATGAAGCAAGGTAGGTTGGAAGTTGAGGCTGGGTGATGGGGAAATGTAGATTCAGTCAACTGTTCTTACTATATTTATGTATACTTGAAAATTTGCTTATACCTAAAAGAATCAGCAGGAAATAATAACAGATATTTGATTTGTCTTTCAGTTATTTTAAGCATTTGAGTTTTCTTTCTCAATCTACTTGTTCTATTTTGAAATGTTTTAAAATAAATAGAAATGTGCTTAATTGTGACTGAGCAAATAATAGCCCTGTACCTCAGTGTCCTCAGTTGTAAAATGAAGATATTCATAGGACTTTCTCAGAGTATTTCTGTGAATATTAAGTGACAGAAAACACATAAATTCTTGGAACAGTAAATGCAAATAACCGTTTTTAATATGGTATTTTATTTTATTTTTAAAGCTTTTAAAAATATTTATTTATTTTTAAGAGAGACACAGACAGTGTGTGAGTGGGGGAGGGTTACAGAGAGAGGGAGACGCAGAATCTGAAGTAGGCTTCAGGCTCTAAGTTGTCAGCACAGAGACTGACGTGGGGCTCGAACTCACAAGTCCTGAGATCATGTCCTGAGTCGAAGTCGGACGCTCAACTGACTGAACCACCCAGGAGCCCCAATATGGTATTGTTTTAAATGGTTACCTGTTTAATCCTACGTGTCTAAGTACAGATATTCCATTTTTTTGTTGTTGTTGTAGGTGGCTTTTTGACCGACAGAGAAAATGAAATCAGGGTTCTTTATTATAGTACAGATGCATGAAAAGCAACAATAAAAAATACAGATATAAAAAGGATATTAAGAGGAAGGAGATAGCTCTTCTCCACTGTTCTTGAAAATGGAATGATGATTTGCTCCAGGAGGTCCCACATGTACAATTGTTAACTATCAGAACAAATAAAAAATGTGACAAAGAATTTTTATCTATGGAAATGAAATAGGAAATAAAAACAAAGATAAAAATGAAAAAGTGGTCAAGATAGTTTCTGGAGTGACTTCCAAGCATTGTGATTTTAAGATCTCATGCTGTTTGGGGGCGCCTGGGTGGCTCAGTTGGTTAAGCATCCAACTTCAGCTCAGGTCATGATCTCACATTTCGTGGCTTAGAGCCCCACGTTGGGCTCTGTGCTCCAGAGCCTGGAGCCTGCTTCAGATTCTGTGTCTCCCTCTGTCTCTGCCCCTACCCTGCTCACACTGTCTCTCTCTCTCTCAGAAATAAAACATTAAAAAAATCTCATGCTGTTGATCTTCATAATGTGATGGTCCATGAATAGATAAGGTTCAACTTTGAGAGCTGGGTATGAAATTTGGTATGAGATTAGAAAGAGAATTATTGCTCTATTACAGGGGGAAGGTGATAGACTTATAAAGAAAATTGGAGACTATTAATAATAAGGAATTTTGCTTGTAAGATATTAGTATTAAGATTAGTATAGTATTCATATTACTGGTGTGAATATAAATAAGCAAATATATTCAAATATGCAAAAGAAACATGAATAAAAAGTCATTGCAAATGAAAAAGAATTTAATTCAGGGAAAATATATAGTAGCCAAAAAGAATATCTTCTGTGTTTATTGATAACTTGAAAGGTATAAAAATTATTATGATTTTAAAATAAAAAAAAGTAATTTTGTGCCAACTAGTGAATTAGTGTTTTAGTTTTTCATATTCATTTAGAAAGCTACTTCCCCTTCAAAATTTTTATACTTATGTAGGAAAACTGTTGTGGCTTTTTAGAGAAACTTTTCAAGACATTAGACATTATATCACAGATTATTTCTCTCCTATCAAAAATAATCAATAGTTTCCTGCACACTGACTTACTCACTTCTGCCTTTCCTTTTCTTTTTTCTTTTCTCTTTTCTCCTTCTCTTCCTCCTAAAACAACTGTTAAATCACTTGTTTCAAGTTCTCTTTTTTGTTTTTTTTAAATGCAGACCTAAATGTTTATTAATTACAATAGGATGTAAAACCGCAGTTTGCTCTTTTTAAACAAATGTAGCCATTAAAACAACCTTAAACAAGAAAGTGGTTTTTAAAATTTCAAAGTAAGAAATCCAGTATAAGCAAGGATGGCATTTTAAAGTGTCATCAATGAATTTTCACATAGACTTTCCATCACAATAATAGTCATTTATATCTTCCATCTTACACAGCAACAAAGTCACAGTGAGAAAGACAGCAATTGCTTCTGAAAGGAAATCAAAGAGGCCTTGAGCGATTATTTTTTCTTTTTTTTTTTTTCCACAAACAGTTTATTGTCAAATTAGTTTCCACATAACACCCAGTGCTCATCCCCACAAGTGTCCTCCTCCATGCCCACCCCTCCTTCCCCCCACATCCATCAGTCCTCAGTTTTTGTCAGCATTCAAGAGTCTCTCATGGTTTGCCTCTCTCCCTTTCCCCCACCATTTCCCCCCTTCTTCTCCCTTGTTCCCTTTCCCCACCATTTTCCTTCTTCTCCCCCATGTTCCTCCGTCAAGTTCCTCCTAATCCTCCTATATGTGCAAACATGATATTTGTCCTTCTCTGCCTGACTTATTTCGCTCCTCATAACACCCTCAAGGTCCATCCATGTTGCTACACATGGCCAGATTTCATTGTTTCTCATTGCCATGTAGTATTCCATGGTATAGATAAACCACATCTTCTTGATCCATTCATCTGTTGATGGACACTTAGGCTTTTTCCATGCTTTAGCTATTGTGGAGAGTGCTGCTATGAACATTGGGGTACATGTGCTCCTATGCCTCAGCATTTCTGTATCCCTTGGGTAAATCCCTAGCAGTGCTATTGCTGGGTCCTAGGGGAGTTCTATTGTTAGTTTCCTGAGGAACCTCCACACTGTTCTCCAGAGGGGTTGTACCAGTTTACATTCCCACCAACAGTGTAGGAGGGTGCCCGTTTCTCCACATCCTCGCCAGCATCTAGAGTTCTCTGATTGGTTCATTTTAGCCACTCTGACTGGCGTGAGGTGGTATCTCAGTGTGGTGTTGATTTGTATTTCCCTGATGAGGAGCGATGCTGAGCATCGTTTCATGTGTCTGTTGGCCATCTGGATGTCCTCTTTGGAGAAGTGTCTGTTCATATCTTCTGCCCATTTCTTCACTGGGTTGTTTGTTTTTCGGGCGTGTGGTTTGGTGAGTTCCTTGTAGATTCTGGATATCAACCCTTTATCTGATATGTCATTTGCAACTATCTTTCCCCATTCCGTTGGTTGCCTATTAATTTTCTGGGTTGTTTCCTTGGCTGTGCAGAAGCTTTTAATCTTGATGAGGTCCCAACAGTTTATTTTTGCTCTTGATTCCCTTGCTTTTGGGGATGTGTCAAGTAAGAAGTTGCTGCGGTGGAGGTCAAGGAGGTTGTTTCCTGCTTTCTCCTCTAGGGTGTTGATAGTTTCCTGTGTCACGTTCAGGTCCTTTATCCATTTTGAGTTTATTTTTGTGCATGGTGTGAGAAAATGATCTAGTTTCATTCTTCTGCATGTTGCTGTCCAGTTCTCCCAACACCATCTGTTAAAAAGGCTGTCTTTCTTCCATCGGATATTCTTTCCTGTTCTGTCAAAGATTAGTTGGCTGTATACTTTTGGGTCCACTTCTGAGTTCTCAATTCTGTTCCATTGGTCTATGTGTCTGTTTTTTGTGCCAATACCATACTGTCTTGATGATGACAGCTTTGTAGTAGAGGCTAAAGTCTGGGATGGTGATCCCTCCCGTTTTGGTTTTATTTTTCAGGATTACTTTGGCTATTCGGGGTCTTTTGTGGTTCCATACAAATTTTTGGATAGTTTGTTTTAGTTTTGAGAAGTATGCTGGTGCAATTTTGATTGGAATTGCATTGAATGTGTAGAGTGCCTTAGGTAGTAATGACTTCTTAACTATATTTATTCTCCTATCCATGAGCATGGAATGTTTTTCCATTTCTTTGTGTCTTCTTCAATTTCCTTCATAAGTTTTCTATAGTTTTCATCATACAGGTCTCTTGTTTCCTTGGTTAGGTTTATTCCGAGGTACTTTATGGTTTTTTGTGCAATTGTGAATGGGATCAGTTTCTTGATTTCTCTTTCTGTTGCTTCATTGTTGATGTATAAAAACGCAACCGATTTCTGTACGTTGATTTTGTACCCTGCAACTTGGCTGAATTCTTGGATCAGTTCTAGTAGGCTTCTGGTGGAGTCTGTCGGGTTTTCTATGTAGAGTATCATGTCATCTGCGAACAAGGAAAGTTTGACTTCCTCTTTGCCAATTCTGATGCCTTTGATTTATTTTTGGTGTCTGATGGCTGATGCTAGGACTTCCAGCACTATGTTAAACAGCAGTGGTGAGAGTGGGCATCCCTGTCGTGTTCCTGATCTCAGGGGGAAAGCTCTGAGTTTTTCCCGTTGAGGATGATGTTCGCTGAAGGCTTCTCATAGATGGCTTTGATGATGTTTAAGTAGGTTCCTTCTATCCTGACTTTCTCGAGAGTCTTTATTAAGAAGGGATGCTGTATTTTGT
>JAESUZ010003737.1:0-120000 GCA_017311185.1 Proteles cristata cristata
AGAAAACGTGACAGGGTACAAGTAAATGTATATGTAAATTCAAGAGACTTTCATTGCACTTATAATCAGTTATTTGCCTTTTTGCTTCCAACTCAGGGATTTATCATTAGGAAAAGCTGAAAAATCAAATTCGCTGGTGATCCTCCAGATGCCCGAGGTGGACGCGCGCTCCCCGAACTTGTGAAGCTGGAACTCTGATGCTGGGAGATGGACGGACGTCAGGGGACATTTGCGTCATGGGGATGATTTGTAGCTGTTTATTTGCTAATGGAAATGGATATCGCCATATTACAGGTTCCCTCTCCCCAGCTCTGCCTCCTGTCCTCAGCCGCCACCTGCCAGGGGAGGAAGGAGTCGGCCGTTCTTTGCTCCAAGGACGGTACAGAAACCCCAGTGGGGGCTAGAAGCACTTCTTTAATTTCCAGCGAATTCCACTTAGTGAAAAATGCTTGGTTTGATTGTTTTCCTTGCATGAAAGTAGACACAGTTGCAGGTCTAACAGCCTAGAGGCTGTTAGGATGTACAGTTTATTAAACCCAATGAGGGCAGGAAGTCTCAGGCTTGGTGTTCAAGATGCAGACATCTTTCGGACAAGTTTTGTGGCTGATTCTCCTCAACTCTAGTGCTAGGATTCTTAATTCAGAAGAGGTCCTGAGCTGGACTAGGGACAAATATCATTATAGAAATGAGAGAAAAGGTAAATATGTATGCAGTATATGTAATCAGCGTTCACAGGGAAACTGTGTTTCATGTTTCAAATGCACACCCACCCACACACACATATGTATGTGCACATATGTGTATATACTAATCTATCCCCTACCACAGCGAGTGCAGCTAAGCTGTTAGGAGTGAGTTTGCTTGTTTACATATGGATGTGAATTCTTTTCAGTTTCTGATCTTTACACCAAATGTACGGAGATTTCTGATTCTAGAAGGATAGACTTGGACATACTTCTCTCGGCTCTACCAGCTAGTGCAGCTAATAACTCTGAGCATTATGCCTGAAATACACATCAAAGATCCTGAGAGGTGGAGAGAAAAAGGCAGACTATCTAGGATTTCAGGGCCACGGATGGACACGGTGGTGGCCCCTGGGTTTTTCTTCCGTGTCGTAGACCCCAGATGTGGAGACAAAGAAGCCCTCAACCCAGAAACACCAACACATGCAGACGAACGAGCCAGACCCAGCAACAGCCTGTTCTCTGGCCAGTGGGTTGAGAAAGGCAGCCTAGCAAGACTGACTCGTTTTAGGCAGTGACAGCTTTCTGTCCACCAAGTATGACAGAACAGTCCCGCACTTTCACCCTCACTCTACTGGGAGCTCTTCTCTGTCCCCCTGGGCTGGTGTCAGGGAGCCTCGGGGCAGGGGCAGGCTTTTCACCACTGCCCAGGGTAACGAGCACACCCCCTTCCACATGTCAGCAAGCCCGTGGGGAGCAGAAAGTCACATCCCGCCCAGAATGAGGAAACTCCGCTTCTTGAAAGGAAGCCTACCGAAACAACATTCGGAGAGGATCCAGAATCACGTAACACAGTGCCCAGCATGCCAGAAGAACCGAAGGGGATTTTCCAAGTAAAAACACAACATGAATATTAACAACTCAATAAATAAGCTCAACAAAGGAAATGAGTGACACCGTGAGTGGAAAGGAGAGGAGGAATCACCCAGTGTGAGTCGTGGAGAGAAAATAAACTGGAGAAGAGGCCCCAGAAGGGAACAGAGGGTTAGGCTGAAAAAGCATTTGAAGAGATAATGGCTGAAAATGTCCCAAAGCTTGAAAGGACACAGACCTACAGATTCAAGATGATGCACAAGCAACAGACAGAAAGAAGCCGGAAGAAACGTGGGCCATGAGATACAAATACAATTCTCGAATTTCAAGGGCAAAACATGCTCCTACTGAGTCACAGGAGTCTCCCACAGGGTTCCTGATCCTCCAGGCCAGAGCCCCATAGCCAGGAGGCTCAGTGTCTCCCCCTACAGACAGAACCTTGCTCCGCACCTGACACGGTGTCAGCACTGAGAAAGTATTAGTGACTCTCCAGAGTGTGCACTGTTGGCGGAGTGTGTCAGCCTGCGGGACGCGGCTGTCCTGTGGCACCTCAGAGATGTGGCCGTTGCTCCGAACCTGCCTCTGCTCACACTGAATCTGTGAGTCCTTCTGTCCCGCAGATGATCAGGTGAGTATTTGTCGAATCTCGGGGCACCTAATCCTCCAACGCTAACAACAAAACCCCAAGTTATGAGACTTTCTAATAATTAGATAATGACGTTAAAAAAGGACACTGTGGGTACGCCTGGGTGGCTCAGTTGGTTAAGCTCAGGTCAATATCTCATGGGTTTGTGGATTCAAGCCCCACGTTGGGCTCTATGCTGACAGCTCAGAGCCTGGAACCTGTTTCAGATTCTGTGTCCCCCTCTCTCTGACCCTCCCCTGCTCACGCTGTCCCTCTCTCTCTCAGAAATAAACAAAACATTTAAAAAACTAAAAAATAAAAGGACACCGTGCTCAGAATAGCAATGTCCTTGCACCGTACAGTGTAACTTCATTATTGGGGCCTTTGTGGTCTTAACAAGTGTGCCACATAGGGGGTTACCCTTGTCATTGCCTTACTGTTACTTATGTGACATGAATCGTCGGGACCTTTCTTTAGGGTTCCACAGCAAATTTCAAGACTGCCCTTCTGCCTACTTTCCAAAAGATGGATATTCAGTTACCAAATCTACGTGTCACACATTAGGAAAACGCACAACTAAGCATGCACTAAGGTGGACTTGTGAAACGGTGTCCAAGTCAAGACAGCATTGTACCCATGACCTGGTAGAACACCAGGTCAAGCCATGAGATGCCAGCCGGGGTTCGTGACTGACCTGGAATGTCCTGGAGAGTCAACACGTCACGGGTAGATGTAAAGGAAAGCACGCACCGTTCTGAGAGCTAGCATGCAGACACTGCGATCCCGCACTTGTGATGCTAAACCTCAGTCTCCGACCTGCCATCGTCCATGGTGCTGCTTGCTTTCCTGATGCAGCAAAACCCTCACGCCCCCCTGTGCTGGGCAGTGTTTCCAAAAACATGGAAGGGAAATTTGAAATAAAAGATTGAAATTCACTCTTTAGGATAAATAGGGTCTATGCAAACATGAGTTTAAAAACGCTTGTTGATATCTGAGACAAGAAGGTACTAGAAGATGGTAGTGAAATTTTGCTTCTATTTTTCCAGTTTTATTTCCTTAAGGAGTTTTCGGGTTCGATGTGACATGGCGTTTCTTCCACACTTCCTAAGATTACACGCTGTATTCACCCTCAGGAAACTGACCTCTCTAACAAAACTTTCAGACTTTTTATAGTTTAAAATTAAAAACATTTCATATATATTTAATTCAAAAATGTGAACAGAGCTATTCCTTACCAATCCTGAAAGAAAGATACTATCCTGTGATTTTTATCAATCCAAGGACACTTCTTAGCCTAAAGTTCTACCAGAAGTCTAAATTTCCTAAATGTATGAAAAAATTGTTATTTAAAGGTTAGAAATCTCACGTGTTGCCTTGCTTTTAAATAGATATTTTAACTTCCAGTATGTTTTCCCTTAATGGCACATATATTCTGTGTATGTGTATATGTGATGTCACATATATTTCTGCGTATACTTGTGTGTGTGTGTGTATGATGAAATCTTAATTGGATCTAGATTTTCATTACATAGTTTATTTCAGAAACATAGAGACAATATGTTATATGATAACTTAATTTCCTTTGAAAGATATTCCCAAGCCATGTTAGCTATGTTTCTAAACACATTAATGAAATAAAAGTTGTATGATTGTGTCTTTCCAGAACATACATAAAATCACTCTCTCCAAGAGACAAAGCTAATAGAGACTTCAATATTTCCTTCTAAAAGAAATATCATAAACTTTTATATAGATAGAAGAAAACATTGCAATCATTTATTATTGAAATGCCTTTAAAACTGTAAAATACAGATATTATATTCATTGAACATTTATTAAAAGTATCTTATGTGCCAGGAATTATGCAGGGTTTTGAGACAACAATGCAAATAAGTTTAAAATCACTGGACATTGGGGCTCCTGGGTGGCTCAGTTGGTTGGGCATCTGACTTAAGCTCAGGTCATGATTTCATGGTTTGTGGGTTTGAGCCCCGCGTTGGTCTCTGTGCTGACTGCTCAGAGCCTGGAGCCTCTTCAGATTCTGTGTCTCCTTCTCTCTCTTCTCCTCACCCCCTTTTGTTCTATCAAAAATAAGTAAACTTAAAAATTTTAATAATAATTTTAATAAATATTAATAAAAATATTTTAATAAAAATATATTTATATTATTTATTAATATACAAATATTGTTATTATTTATATTTATATTATTTTAAAAAATAAATTTAATAAAAATAAAATTTAAATCACATGCACAGTAATGGAGCAGGATTTCTGTTATAATAATATAGACAGAGTGAAAATGCAGTGCAGCCAAGCTGTGGAGAAAGCTCGGAGAAGAGAGGAATCGGCTCCGTTCCCCGTGTCAGGAACCTGCTTCCGATGGGGAAGGGCTGGCTGGGTGGCCATAGGAGGGCATCGCAGGGAGCAAGAGTGTGAAGCCATTCCTGTTCCCGGCACCTCCGTCAGCACTCACTGTGTCAGGAAACAGAGCAGCCCTGGGATGAGGTGGGAAGATGGACAGATCAGCGTGAGAGCTGGACACACACCTGCTAACTTTCCAAGACCCCACGCCTACATCCTGAAAAGGGAGTTCAGGATAAGACGAAGCTTATTTAACAATCCATAACCAATCTTTGTAATGACCATGGTTGTTAGGGATCTGGTAGACAGATAAGAAACTTTAAATGACAGAGGCCCAGAGAATCTCAACCTCAGGAAATGGCATGACCCAGGTGTCATGCAGAAGCCCCAGGCCATAGACGTGGCCCATAGACGTGGTCTGCAAACGTGGCCAGCCAGCGCGAGGACCTGAGGCTGGAGGCCACCCAGAGGGGACGTGTGGAAACCAGGACAGCAGGGGAAGGGGGGACGAGACGCATGACCAGAGGGTCTACCACTGGCTTGTTGGAAGTCAGGAGCTCAAATTCCTCAAATAGGTGCCATGTGCCAGGAGTGTCACCTTGACTATTCCTGACACTTCCCAAGGGACCCTGACATAAAACAATGGTCTCTAGACTGTTGTGATAACTGTATGTGTCCCCTTAAAGATGAGAAAGTTTGGAAGTCACTAATTTACTCTTTTAGTTAAAGTTAGAACAAAATTCTAGAAAATTAATGAAACACCAAAAAAACAATACGCATGTGAAAGTAAACCTTTGTCTATTTTTATCATGAAAGAATATAGCCTCTGAAAGCATACTTATTGAGATCTCACTGACCCATAGAAATGGTGTATATTTAAGATGTGTCATGTGGTGTTGCGATACTCTGATATCTTGTGAAATAATCACCACTATCAGGCTAAATAGCATACCCCCACCTCACGTGGTGAACATCATGCCTGTACAGAATAAAGACTTTAAATAAAAAGAGAAAAAGAAGTATTTCCCTACTGGTGGACTTAGTGTTCTGATCCAGATGCATGCATTTTTAACCTAGGTGTGTCGTTCTCTCTGTCACACACATGTGCAGACACAGAGCACAGGCCATCTTGGGGACACCCATTGGGCATATCTTTACAAACCTAATCCTAACGATACTAATCTATTTATCTGAGAGTAGGAAAAAGAATAAATGTTACAACAGATTAGAATTTCTGCTCTCTCAATATGTTTAACTGGGAGGCAAATTAGTGAAAATCAGTTGGAGCAAATTCAGTATCTCGAAAGGGTTCTGCAGCTCTTTTTGAAAACCAGGGCACACTGAGATGTTATTTGCAACAAACCCAAGGTGGAAGATCTGCAAGTGTAGACGAGAATATGTATGTGTAATAATAATTTTTATTTAAAACAGAGAAAAGGAGGGAAGGCATTTCCTGTGTGTCTGTCGAATGCTAGGCATTGTAACTCATGTTCACATAAATCTCATATTTTAAAAAAATCTCTTAATCTTCATGAAACCCAATGAGGCAGCTGTCATCATCTGTGTTTTACTATTAGGAAAAGTCTCTAGGAAGAGAGTGTGCATGCAGCCAGCGACTGTGAAGCTGGTCTTCAAATGCATGTCTATCTCCAAACCTTGTGGTAAAGAATGCAGATGATGGATGCAAACCCACCAGGAGCAAGCATGGATCTGAGTGGACGGAGGCCCTTGGTTTAGACACAACTGGGTTTAAATCCATTTGCAAGCTCTAATCCCTTGGTATAGTTATTTACTCTGTGAAATACCCATTTTCTTTATGTTTAGAATGTGAAGAATAAAGATTTATTGTAGGATTAAATAAATATACATACAAAACACATAGTGTGGTAGATAAAGAGGTAAATGCCTGTATGAAGACAAACATTTGATGCTTCTTATGACCTCACTATTTTTATCAACTGAATATTTTTTGAGGATATTTTCTTGTGCTTACAATTTAAGCTGCATTTTATAGCGCTGGTCTCTGAGGTTTCTGATTTAAGTCCTGGTTCCATTGAAGGAGTCATAAAGAGACTTTGTTGGACCCAAGAATCTAGTAAAAAAAAATAATAATTGCACCAGCCATACACAGTTTTGTGACATCTTAGAGAATGCTCAGGTTTATTTCTATCCAAAGCTATCCGGATGGAGTATTTGCACAGACTTTTATTTCAGTGTGTGTACTGGTAAATTTCAGGATGGTTCTATTTGGGCAAAGAGGCAGAGGAAAAATAAACCAAGGCATTAGACATAATACCTACTTATGCCTCAGGTAAAACCTCAACAGAAGTAGCCTGAGGTAATGATAATTAGCTTAAGTGATAATTCTAAAATTATGTTTTGAGTAAGATCATTAAAACAACATTAATACCCATGTTTGATTTTCCACGCAGATTTCATGTCAAAGCCACACTGGGTTTATGCCACAGGTTTGTGTTCTTATAACCAAAAGTAAGATCAGGTCTTCAGAAATGACTCTTTGTTCTACTTTTGAACTTGACTCTTCAGAGGCTAGGTGTAGTAAACGGAATTGGAGCTGATAGTTGGCCTTTCTGGGCACACGATAAATTTCTCCATAGGTCTAACTCCAATGCCTGCTGTCATTTGTTTTAAGGAATTATTACACTGCTAGTAAACCGTAAGAGAAGCTCAGTTCCAGAAACCCGAGAGCCGATGGCTTCTGGTATGCACCTGCCGTTAGAGAATAGAATGGAAGAGGAGAAGAGAACTGGGGTCGTGTGGCGTCGCCTAAACCCCACCTCGGCAAGAGCCTTGTCACTAAGCCTTCTCGGGGCTGTTGTGTCCTCATCTTTAAAGGGTTTAATTCCCTCTGTGTAGGGTTTCAGGGATGGTGTGGGTGAAGGTGAGGGTGGGGAAGTCCGGGGCCCTCTGCACGAGCGCTGGACTCGCTGGCACCTGCATCCCCAGGGAGAAGTTTGTCGGTTTCTTGGCTAGAGAGGGGCCCCTTCAAGCAGAAAGTCCTTACCCCTGTGTCGTCCAAGAGTCTCCCTCATGGCTCCTGAAAAGAAGGAAAGGTGGCACACCATGACAGTCACCCAGGACAGCACGGTCGGGACGCTGACAGTGTCTGCATCTCCGTCCCGGTTATTCCTCCCGCTGGTCAGCGCTTGAGGGGTGCCCGGCAGTGCGAGCCCGCGGGGCACACAGGAAGCCCTCGGCGTGTCGCTATGCACGCATGACGTCGCGGCCAGCAGGAGACCCACATTGTTCTCCATCTTGTTGACCAGGTGCCGCGTGGCGCTTCCGCCGAGTCGCGGGCCTGCCCTCCCCTCCCACGGGCAGGCGGCAGCTTGAACCAGCCGCGCCGGCCTCCTGGACATGTTCCAGGTGGAAGACAGTCCCCTCATCTTGACCGACCTGAGGGGTTCGCATGTGATGACCTCTCCCGTGGGTCATAGATGTGCTTCAGCATCGTCTCGGCTCTCGGGGTTTCTGAGGAGTGGGGGGCAAGTGGTGCGGGGGGGGTGCTGGCCGTGAGGAGGCAGCAGAAGGAGGCGAGGTATGGTCCCGCCGGCTGTCGGAGGGGAAGCGACAGCAAGCAGCATGTTCACCTCAGGCCCCATCGGCTCTGGCTTCGTGGGTGGGTCCCCTCGAGGCAGGGGCCCCGTGCTCCCAGGTCCAGGGGCCGCATGTCACCTCCGCAGCGGCTGCTCCTGGGTAAACCACCGGCTGTGTCAGGGTTTGAGCCAAAATGAATAACCAAATGTGCATCCCTTGACAAGGAGGCGGGTTAAATCCACTTATTAGGCTTATTCAGAATGTGGACATCAGATGTGGCTTATTTACACCCATGTGCTCACACCCGCATGTGTGTCTGCAAACGTAACTAATACAGGCCATTGTAGGCCCAGCGCTACCAACCCCAGTGACACGCTGGAGGCGCGAGCCTTGCGTCCCTCACTGTTCCCACCCGTGGGCTGACCTTATGTCACCTCTGTGCACAGAATCCTGGTTATCACAAATGAGCATGAACCCTTCAGAGGCCGGTTCACACTGAGGGGTTTGCCTGTGCCCTCACACACTTGTCTTCCACAAGCACCCCGAGCCACGGATGCTGAGCGCGGGGCAGGCTGGGTGGCAGGGAGCTAGGAGGTAAGCCAGGGGGGCCAGGACGCAGGGCAGCGGGCCGGGGGGCGGCGGGCCAGGTGGGCAGTGGGCCGGGGGGCGCGGGCGGGGAGGGGCCGGGGACCGGGGGACAGCCACACGCACAGACACGTGCAGGACGCCCTAACATGCTTCTGATGAGGTCAGGGAAAGGCTCAGGAAGCGACGCACGGGGACAAGTCTGGGGTGCGCCTGAGTCGGCACAGAGGCGACCAGAAGTACTGGACACGGCACACCCACGGGCCACGGGGAGCGGGCCAGCAGGTCAGGATGGTGGGCACACGTACGAAACAAAGGGTGAGACCCCAGAGGAGCGGAGGCGGGTGGAGACCACAGCATGGAAGGGCCGATACAGCTGTGTGATGGAGGACAGTCCCCACCACACGGGCCTTAACTGTATCCACTCCTCAGAAGAGGCAGTGGAGCACGGCGACCGTCACCCTCCTCACGGTGAGAATCACCCCATCCTGCGAAGCGTGTCGTTCTCCGGTGGTTCTCGAATCTGCTTGGTGCTGAGGTCTGTGCAGACGTTTAAGAAATGGCTTCTGTTTCATGAAAGTGATGAAGCAGTCTTTAATTTAGGTCAACCCTGGAAGAGTTAACCAAGTGGTTGTAGAGATTTGTGGGAAAATATTAATATAATCCCATCGGATGCATTCAGCAGGAAGGGTGGGTATCAGAACAGCACACTTCCTACCTACTTGCTATAGCACGCAGCATTTAGAGTTGAGTGTTAATTGTTTGGCTTAAAAGTGTAATTTATTTTTCACTGCTGAATTAGCAATACTTAGGCATATTATGCATGCTTTAGTAAAGAGAGCAGATTAGTTAAGCTTTAGCACATGCTTCTGAGAGGTTTGTGTTTGAAACTGAATGTGAACATCACGAGTGAGCCAACCCATAACGTGACAGGAGTTATCACTGTAGAAAGTAAGCATCTGTTTTGCTGAAATTTTGGAATTTTATTCATAAAATATTTAGACATCATATTTATAGCTGTTGCTGCTCAGTGCCAACAGAATGAATTTTCTATCTCAAGAAACAAATGAGTTCCCAACTTGTGAAACGTAACCCTCAATGTCCATATGTTCGTTTATTTTTAAAGGGATCGTGGTTATGAGGTTAGCAGTTTTCATATTTTATAGCAGTGATCTAGGAATCGATGAGACTATCTGTGGAGTGATGAATTCTAAACTATGTTTGTTAATTTTTGGTCGGATATTACAAAAAGTACTGGAGAAAAAGTTACTTGTGAAATTAGAGGGTTACTGATGTTCAAAGGGCTTCAGCCTCCAGAAATTCTGTGCAGAAATTCTGCACCAAAAGTGTTTAAACATGTTTTAACATGTTTAACATGTTAAACAAATTCTAAGGGGCTAAGCGCATATGAATTTCTTCAAATTCTCAAAGAATTTGAGATGTGATGGGAAAAAAATGGGCAAAGCCACTTAGCAGTTTGGCTAGATACAACATAGTACTAAGAATTAGGGATGAGTTTGTGGAAATAAACCAGCAACTCAAAGAAAACGGTGCATTCTGACTGTGGCTCCAACACTGATTCTGTGGTGAGGAGTGGCTCAGGCAGCGATAGACATCAGGCTGAGGTCAGGTCTGGTGGGTGCATACAGACTTCTGGCTACAAATAATCATCACATTATTAAAGTAGGGAAGAAATTAGGATAAATCTATGTCCTGCAAAAGGGAGAAGCAGATAAATTTCAGCACTCTTGTAAGAATGACATGGCTTTATATTTATCCACATGGAAAGCTCCCTGAAACATATTGATTATTAAAAAAAAAAAAAAGGAAACTCAAAAGAATTGTATGTAGTATAATCCCATTTGTGCAAAAATTAAGGAAATATGGTCTTTGATTTTATATTGTTTTCTCTATTAAAAATTGTGAAAGGATAGACCCAAATATTGTAAAGGTATTTACTGAGGCTGACAGCTGAGGCTGACTGGGAGTGTATTTTTAGTCTTTATTCCATAAATTTTGGATTTCACAGAACTATTACTACGATGATCAAAAAACAAAAATAAAGTGGGTGCCTGGGTGGCTCAGTCGGTTAAGCGTCCAACTTCGGCTCATGTCATGATCTCATGGTTCATGGTTCGAGCCCTGCATCGGGCTCTGCACTAACAGCTCGGAGCCTGGAGCTGCTTCGATTCTGTGTCTCCCTCTCTCTCTGCCCCTCCCCTGCTCATTTTCTGCCTCTATATCAAAAATAAACATAAAAATTTGTTTTAAAAAAATAAGAAAGGAAAAACTAAAGAAGTTTACTCTGGTCCTAGATAAGCACAGGGGATTTGAGTTTGAATATTTGTCCTTGGAAATAATGTAAAAATGTTTGTTTTATCGTCAAAATGTGATAAAGCCCAGTACCTAATATGACAAGTAATTTGTGTTTGATTTTAAAATATGGATAATACAGTTTGTCTTAGAAACACATCCATATTCGGACAAGCTTACTCGCAATGAACGTAAAGGTGTGAACCAGAGCCCCGTAATCTGTAACAGGAAGCATCTGCTCCCTTGGGGGTTCCGGGCACCTGAAGCCACTTGTGTCCCTGGCTGAATGACTGCGGAGCACACGGTCCCCAGCCAGACAGGCTGGCCCTCCAAGCCGGGATGGACTCCTACCCTTCTTCTCTGTCCAGGGCCTTCTCCGCATCACTACTCCCAGCTCACACACTACTGCTGGGACACTTTGCTCACGTCTCTGGAGCAAAGTCATCCACTGGTCCTCACTCTTCCCAAGGAGAGAATGGGCTCGCTCCCTCTGCCTCTGTCCACCACGCCTATCTCTCCCTGCTCAGCCAGGAGCTCTTAAAAATGAGGACCAGAGTATTTTTCATCATCTTATGACCTTATTCTTCAATCTCTTAAAAGGAGCTCAATAACATGTAATGAATACTTTTCACAGAGTTTTGTGTCTTTATGGAATGTGAAATCTAGCAAAGGAAATAAAAGCTTTACCCTTTTGTTTGAAGAGTTAAATGGAAAGATCAAATTCACTGGAAGAATAATGCATTGGTTTGATAGTACTGAACTCGAACCTTGTGGGATACATTAATAGGTCCACAGAAACATTTCTGTCATTCTGAGGGCACTGTGGTCAGCCATAAAAAAGCAGAATCACAGAAGTGAAGTACGATATTCCCACCACCAAACCACGCATGCTCACTGGAGAGTGCTTTCCCATGGCCCTTTGGATGTTTCCTGCCACTGAGATGGATGAGAGTCTCTTTACAAAGACACACAGTGACATTCTCGGGGCATCTCAGCCTCCTGTGCACTGGAGATGGCGTTAGTCCTCAGGGTGTAACTGGTCGCGCCAGGAAGACGTGAGTCCTGCCTGTGTACCCAGACTTGCAGGGCACCCCCTCCCCCCACAATGTGTCAGAGGGCACCGGAGGGAAGGAGGCCCAGCAGAAAGCTCTCCAGATGTGTTTGGCTGTGTTCCAGGCCATCACGAAGGAAGCTCTACCTTTGTTTGCTGTTTTATGACTTGGCTGTCCACACAGCGAAGATGCTGAAAATGTTTCACATTATGAGAATGAATGCTGTTGTTCACACCGGTCCACACTGGATGAATTCTAGCTCTGGTTCCTCACGTAGTTTCTCAGCGGCAGGGTGGGAGCTGGAGAAGGGGATGCTTCACTGCTTAAAAACACATTCACACACACTCATACACACACACACTCACCGAAGTCTGTCTTAGCCCAATTTTTGTGCTTCCAAAACATAAAACCAATACCTGGCCTCACATGCCCTATGGATATCTCCTGCCTTCTTCTCGCACATCCTTCCATGACAATCCCTCTGGACACTTGGGCCAGAGAAAAAGACTAAGGACAAAGTCCAGCACAGCACATTCAGGAAACCCAGCAGATCACGTGGTGTGGACATTAAATGGGTCAGTGGGTGCAGACATGGGGAGTGTAGATACTCATTTCTCCTCCGTAAGACGTCTGGTTCTCCAAATACTGAAGTGAATTTGGAAGAGTCCCAGCTTCCAATAATGGCAAAGTGGATTGTAGCAGGTAACTCTCTTCCAACCGCAATTATAAACTCTGGACAAGGTATGTGAAAACCAGTTATTTAAAGGTATTCAAAATTTACCAAAACCAGCAGAAATTGAAGAGAATTTTAGCTCTGAAAGAAGAGAATCACAGAAAAGATTAAGTTTTCTGTCTTATCCCATAGGACACATGCAGGATTTTCTAGGTCAGGAGAATAGAGCTCAAGCAGGAGGCATCAGTACCTTAGGGCTTTGAGTCAGAAGTTGAATTTGGGAGAATCAGAGATGCTGAAATAGAGAAGAATCCCAGAAAGGAAAGAGAGGCCAGCTCCTCATTCCAAGTGCAAAATCCCCTCAGGTCATTGCTGACTCCTAGATTGCACGGGAAAAGGGTAAAACTTTAATGATTACTTGTTAAAGTGTCAGCTGGAAGACTCCAAACTCCAAGGAGAAATTGTGCAGGGGCTGTAAGTCACTGGGAAGCCGGAGCTGTGAGCGCGTGCCCGATTACAGGGCCTTGCTCGGCTCAATAGTTCAGGCTTCCTTATAGATCCCAAAGGGAATTAAGCCTTATGAGAAAGGACCATCCTGTGGGACTAAGATCTATGGGTTAGGACTCAGGAATAAATCAAAACAGATCTACTCAAATAAACTACAAAACCAAACCACTTGTAAGAGATAGGCAATTCACTGGTAATTTAATTGCCTGCCAGAAAAATAACTCGACATTTCTTAGAGACAGATAACAGACTCCAGAGTCCCGGCAAAGTATCATTTGCAATACCTAGTATGCAGTGAAAACAGAGAAAACTAAACAGACAAATAAATACAAACATGAAATTCAGAGTCAAGGGGAAAAGCGGCCAATACTAATAAACCTAAAAATGTTCCAGATTTGGGAATTGGTGAATAATTACTTTAAAAACCTGTGATAGGGGGCACCTAGATGGCTCAGTCAGTAAAACATCCAACTTCAGCTCAGGAGCTCATGGTTTGTGGGTTCAAGCTCCATGTCTGGCTCTGTGCTGACAGCTCAGAGCCTGCTTTGTATTCTCTCTCTCTCTCTCTCTCTGTCTCTCTCTCTTTGCCCCTTCCCAGCTTGCTCTCTCTGTCAAAATTAAATAAACATTTAAAAAATAAGCAAAATAAAAGTAATGAAATGTCCATAATAGGTATATTCATGAGTATACCAACTAGATGGATAAAAATGATAAAATAAATGCAATAATAAAGAATTGAAGGAGCTGTAAAAAATTAGGAATTGGGAAAAGATTGAGGTTGTAATTCAAAAATATATTACCTGAAATACAAAATTTATTATAGGAGATCAACAGAATATGGAACACGACAGAATGACCAATCAGTGTACCTGAAGGCAGAGCAGTGAAAATTATCCAACTAACTCACAGGGAGAATAAACAACTAAAATAAAACCAACAAACAATGACAATGATGACAAACCCCAGCGACTAATGACCTATAGCATGAAGTGGAAAAATATAAAAGTAATTTAAGGCCCAAAAGGAAAAGCAAGGGTGAAGGAAAAGTGGGGCAGAGGACTGACATATTTGAGTAATTATGGTCAGAACTTTCCAAATTTGATCAAAGACATCAACGCACAGATCCAATAAACCCTCAAAACAACAAAGGCAAACAAAATAAAATAAAAGAAACAACCACCAACAAAAGTCCACACACAGGTACGTGATAGTCAAACAAACTACTAAAAACTAAGAAGAAAATCTTATAAATAGCCAGAGATAAAAAGACGCATTACACACAAAAGAACAAAGATGTTTCTCATTAGACAAAATTCTAACCAGAAGACAACAGAGGAACCTATTTCATAGGCTGAAGAAGAAAAAATTGTTAACTAGAATGTAATGTCTAGTGAATATTTCTTTCAAAAATTAAAACAACATAAGGACATTTCCAGATAAGCAAAAATTTAGAGAATTTGAGCTAGCAGTCTTAAGAAAGGCCAAGGAGGGGCGCCCAGGTGGCTTAGTCGGTTAAGCGTCCGACTTTCGCTTAGGTCATGATCTCGCAGTTTGTGGGTTCGAGCCGCGCGTCGGGCTCTGTGCTGACTGCCAGCTCGGAGCCTGGAGCCTGTTTCAGTCTGTGACTCCCTCTCTCTCTGACCCTCCCCTGCTCACGCTGTCTCTCTCTCTCTCTCTCCTAGAAATAAATAAAAATATTAAAAATAATAATTAAAAAAAAAAAAAAAGAAAGGCCAAGGAAACAATTTCCAGCAGAAACAAACTGATATCATGTTGAAATAAGAAGTTACAGGAATGAATGCAGATCACTGGGCGTTGCAAACATGCATGTAATATAAAGGACTATTTTCCTAAGTACATCACACTTTTTAAAAGTTTTTAAGAGCAAAATGATTGTTTAAAACAAATAATAAAAACTAAAACAATGTAGTTCAAAGTGTAAGTGAAATAAATAGCATTAGTACCAAAGTGAAGATGTTATAGGCTCTCACACTGAACATACAGTGAGTGAGGACCATGAAAAGTTAAACTTTATCCCAAGAGGAAGCACTTAAAGAAAAAGGGGAAAAAAAGTTAAAAACCAATAGAAGAGACAGAAATCAGTACAAAAACTTACTTAGTTATTTGAAAAGAAGTCAGGAAAAAAGGAACAAAGACTAGTGAACAAAAGAAGACAAATAACAACTGGGTGAGCTCAAATTCCTTCCTATGAATGGTTACATTAAACGTTAATGGCCTTTACACTCCCATTACAAGGAAGAGATTGTCAGAATGGATAGAAAGGCAAGACAAAAATCACACATTGTTTATAAGAGGTATGCATTAAATACGAGGATGTAGAAATATCATGGGTAAAAATATGGAAAAACACTAGTGTATTAAAATCAAGATAGCTATAGTAATATCCAGGGATAAAATTGGAACTCAAGATAGATTTAGCTTATAAAGATCACAGGAGACTTAATCAAAAAGGTATAATAATGTAATATTGGAGATTCAAAATATTTAAAGTAAAATGTAACTAAGGAAGATAGAGACAACTCTTCAATTATAGTTGGAAACTCTAACATCTTTTTTTATAGTTTTTTAAAAAAGGGAACAAAAAATATTGCTAAGGATGCAGAAGACAGCTGTTAACAAATTGACCTAATCGATGTGTATAGAGTCCTATACACAGCAATGGCAAGTGAATATTACTTTCAAGTGCACCTGGAACATTTACCAGTAGAGCCCCTATGCTGTGTCATAAAGCAAGTCGTGTTAAACTTAAAATGATTGAAGTCGTACAGAGTCTGACTATACCAGAATTACATTAGAAATCAGTAAGAATAAATTATTTCAAAAATATCGAACCATCTGAAAATTAAGAAAGACACCTCTAAGAAATCCACAATCCAGCAGAAATCTCAAGGAATTAGAACATATTTTGAACTGAATGACAATGAGAACATGGCAAATTAGAATTTGCAAAATGTAGCAATAGTAGTTCCTAAAGGAAAATGGATGGTTTAAAATATTTATATCATGAAGAACAGGTTTAAAATCTAAGATGTATCCTAAAGAAGCTAATAATAGAAGGGTAAATTAACACTAACCCTCCACCAAAAGAAAAGCAAAAGAGAGAAAGTAATAATGGGATAGAATATAATGAAGTAGAAAAAAAAAACCACAAAGGCCAAGAGTTGATTTTTGAAAAAAAATTAATAGATTGACAAAACTTTAGCTTGAGTTAATATAGAAAAAAGATAGGATACAAATTATAAACATCTGGAATAAAAGATATGATATAATTGGGGTGCCTGGGTGGCTCAGTCGGTTAAGTATCCAACTTTGTCTCAGGTCATGATCTCGCAGTTCATGAATTTGAGCCCTGTGTCAGGCTCTGTGACGACAGCTCAGAGCCCAGACAGAGCCTGCTTCGGATTCGGTGTCTCCCTCTCTCCCTACCCCTCCCCAGCTCACACCCTGTCTCTCCCTTTCTCTAAAAACTAAACATTAAAAATTTTTTTAAAGATATGATATCATTACACATCATACAGATATTAAAAGGATAATGAGCAAATACAATGGAAAACTTTGTACCAATTAATTTAAGGAATTTAGACGAAATGGACAAATATCTTGTAAAAAATGACAAGATTAATATTAGTTGGGACACAGGCTGGCCTCAGGTTCAGCGCAGTGTACCCAAAGTGTTGTAGGCAGGAGGTGGCTGGTAGCCTGTATCACCCGGACTGTCAAGTCTACATCAGCAAGGTGAATACATCAGCACCTGAATGAACCATGAAGGTACGTCCACACCGCCTGCTTATATAGAGGATGCACCCAGTACGGAATGGGTCATTCTCTGTTCATGGCTGTGTAAACTGGGCCATGAATCACAACTCTGGGTTCTTAAAAACATATAGCACCAATCAGGAGGGAAGAAAAAGAATGTCTCTGAACGTGATGTTTTATAGGAGTAAGAAGAATATTTAAGAATGTCTGCGTTTCATCTATTAGAAGAGAAATGGAAATAACAGCGCCAGCACGGGCAGGGCCGGGCGGCTGTGAGATGGTAATGAAGTATCGCTGTGGAGACAAAGGGAACAAAGGGAGATTCCCGCAAAAATAAAAGTTAACAGAGGAGTTAAGTTCTCATTAAATTCAATGAAAGCGAAACTGACACAGAAGAAGAGTGAAATAGTGTCATGAAAGAAAAGGGAACCTTCTGGAAAGAGAGGTTGATGAAAATAATGATATATAAAATCGGTAATTCTGTCTAAAACCCTATAAACAAGCCCAAGGAATAGACTAGGGCAACTGGAAAGGATTTAGATCAGATAACTGATCTAAAATCTCCCGAGCTGAAAAGCGACTCCATCTTGCAAATCAGTGTGGTCCCCACCCGTGGCCAGAGCTGCTGAAGAGAAGCACGGCCCCTGTGACTTGCGGTGACTGCTGACTGGCAAACCCGACTGTGTACGGCCCGTCCTTCCAAAGCCCTTTCCTTCACCAACTGCCAGTTTCCTCCCCTCGGTGATAACCTCTGCGTCTCCCATTTTCATGGGTCCTCGTCCCCCAGGACACCCCGTTTCGTCACGTCCCATTTCACCGCACTTGGTCCTGGGTGATTCTACTTCCCAACAAATTCATGCCGTTTTATCATGACGTCCCCGCCATTCTGTCATCCACCACACACTTCCTGTGTCTTCTTCCTCCTCAAACGTTCACAGCTGCCGGTCCCCACGCATGGGTACCTCACCCCTGCTTCCGCCCCTCTCTCCCCACTGCCAGCCCGTCCCTTCTCCTCACCCCCACTCGACCCTCTCCCAGGTCTGTCGGGCTTCAGTACTACGTCCAAGGAAACTTCTCTCAGAAGTCAGCAACAGCCCCCGTCAGCAAGAGGAAGGGGTCACCGCAAGTCTCTCTGAAATTCCCAGTCTTATTCTTCCTTTTGAGCATCGTTCTCCTTCGTAGTCCCCTCTCTTCTTCCAACACCTGAACATGGACATCCTCAGGATTCTTTGTGATTTCTCCTCCGTATCTCTATGCGTTCATGCTTGATGGTCTGAGCACCCACGTCTGTTCGGAGATAGAATCACAGAATCCATGTTTCTAAATTTTACTTCACTCTTGAGAGCCTACACCTACATGTCGATCACTTCAACAGCTTCCTAACCTAGCAGCATATGCTGATGACTTAACAAAAATGTCCAAATCAAATTCCTTTCTTAAATCTGCTCACAAAATTGCAGCAGAAAGCTCTCCGGTCACTCTGGCAAAAGCCCCATGGAAACGCGATTGCCATGAAATGTTCAGGTAAGAACGTACTTTATAGGAGGAGGACATGTCTAGGAATACTCGATCCAAGTTTGGTGTCAAGCCACCAAAATCAGGGTAACTCTTTTGCTTTGTGGGAGCAGGTGTAAGACTCCATCCCCCTCCCAAACAAAGGAAAGGAAATTCCTGCCAATAAACCATGGGAAAACCAAGTTGGTGTATTGGAACAAAAATGTGAACTCCTTCCAAGGATGCATACAAAAATTAGAGAATTAAACACAATGGAAAGAGAAAGAGTGGGTTATGCAACTTGCACAAGATCACAAACGAAATCAGGAAAAAGAGGGTGCTGAGTTTCCGTTTGCGGGGGACTCTTTCACAACAGCCATCATTTTCATTTCCTGCAATAAGGAACATTCTCCAGGACTTGACTTATGCTGTATCTCCCTGAAAAATGTTGGCGGGAGGGGTTCAAGAATCTATTTTCCATTGTATTTTTGAATCCATTATCTGAATTTTAGGGAAAATATATGTTTTCTTCTCTTGAAAATGATTTGTCACGAACAGTTTTATGGAGGAGAAATTTACATACTAAAGTGTTCAACCATTATATGTGTGCAACTCAGTGATTTTGCAGAGTTGTGCAGTCATCACCATAATATAATTTTAAAGCATGGCAATTACTCCCGAAAGAACGCAAGCCAGTCCCCATTTTCATCTCCCGACCCCAGCCTGCCACTATTGTTTCAGTATGTACAGATTTGCCATTTTTAGGCATTCCATATAAATGGAAATGTGTAATACGTCGTATCTTATGCCTGGCTTCTGGGACATAGTCTGATGTTTTTATGATTTATCTATTTTGTAGCTTGTGTCTTCCTTAACGACTAAAAGCATTATTTAGATTTAAGAGATGTTTACCATATTTGAAACTTTTATCATTGGATTCTTAGAAATGTCTTATGTCAAAGTATTTTACTTCAAAATCACATTAAGATCAAGAGCAACGCAGGACACCTGACACTAGGTAACATTTTACTGGACCTTCTAGCCAGTGCAGTTAAGCAAGAAAAATAAATGCCATGTGTGTATTATTTTATAAAAAATGAGTTTAAGTCATTTTTACATATTTTTAACTAGAAGTTAAAAAGGCAATTTTATTGAAGTATCATTGTTCTTACATTAAGAAGTAATTCTCTGCATTTATTCCTAACTTTTGTCTTTAGAGTTGCTTATTGAAAAACAAAACAAAACCCTTATAGACCAAATATTATCTAAATCCATATGCATATGGCTATTATTTATGGCAAGAGGTTGAATACCAAAATATGATTTAAGGGTAATAGAAGTGATTTGCCAAGTTTTAGCTTCACAGACTGAAAGCAATCATTTTGAACTTCCCAACAAAATAACGTGCCCTCCTGTACTGTGTAAGCTCCCGGGGCCCAGTTCTAAGTGTGGCATGAAGCTTTCTTCGTCTACGCCTGATCTGCAAACACTAAATAGTCACCAACCAGTGAATGGCCTTCCTGGCCCCAGGCCATTCTCATGGCCCTGCAGGGATCCTGGACAGGTATGGGCTCTTCTGGGTCAGTGGGGCCTCTGGAACAGGAGGAGATTTAAATAAATCTTCTTTGTGCCCATGTCTCTCAAACAGTGTTCATAAAACACTGAGTTTGCAAGATGTTCACACATTTTTTTTCTGAATAAAGGACATTTCTGGTGGATAAATAACTTAAGGAGACTTCTCTACCATAGGGCCCCTCAGTTTCTCTAATTTGCAAAAAGGTTGTAAATCCAAGCCCCTCACGCAGGTGATTTCTTTCTCCTTCTAATCTAACCATAAATGGTAACTTCCCTTAGAAATGCTTTTGAGATTTATACGACAACCAAGCAAGGTGTGGGGAGCATGGCTGTATGGTTTTGGGTCGAATATGAGGTTAGGTGGCGGCATGCGGGGTTTCTTACGGGGCGAACAAAACATCAAGGAAGCAGCTCTTGTAAGCAACTTATTCAAATAAGCCTCTGTTGGATTGAAGAAGCAGCTCCTTAAATCTGCCTTCTGTAGATTTTCTCTCTTCTGCCATCCCCAGGGATTCCACTCATTATCCCACAGGATCCGAGCGACGCCTCGGGATGGCGGAAACAAATGCAGCGATTCCTTCTGGAAGTAGCTAGAGTCAGCTGCTCTGGCAACTTGGCATCGGCTCCGGATGCCAAGGGATCCCTGGGGCGCCACATCGGCTTGGGTCCACGTGCAAATAGAGCAAGGGCAAGGGCCCTGAAGGACATTTAAATATCTTCCGTATCAAACACGCAAGGGCTCCGCAGCAGCCACTGTGATGTCGCATCCACACATCTCGGTTCATACGTGCGCTCACTCTGTTTCCGTAACTGCCCTTTTATCGTTTCTTCATGCACAGGCTGTGAGCTCATTTGCATTACCTCTTATTTAAGCTGTGCGTGATGACATAAGATCAGATAAAGGTTTTTCTCCCCTAGAACACCTTGTGTATCCTGCATTTGAGAATCTTCATTTTAAGACTTAATTCAGCAATTTTATTTGGAATTCATATACTCTTTGTTTTGCTACAGCTGTCTCTGTCCCCCTGCTGGGTAACAAACCTGTGCTTGTATTTGCTGGAGACAGCCGCGGCGGCGCGCTCTCCTACACATAAGCAAAACCTTTCCAGACTTCACACATATATTTAGTCGGGGGTTTTTTCCCCCTCCGCGAGAGATCTGCGGACGCTAAATCAGTAGTCACCGATTTTACTTTTTCATTTGAAATTATTTCTCATGCAGGGCAAGTGGGAAGCAGCTATTTTCGGGGCTGCTCGAGAATTCCTCAGTTTTCAGGTTCTGAAAAGTGACCACGTCAGCCAGACCACAGGAGGTCAATCCACTGAAAGGCACTTGACGAGATAAAGCGCCGAGAAGGAAGTCCTGAAAAAGCACTCTACGTCCAGCTCGTTTCTCCCTCAACAGAATTTCAGTCTGCCTAATTTTAAATTAAGTTTTTAAATGATTTTCATGGTTGTAATAAATTGAACATAAACTATCAAGTCCGTTTTCCTAAACCCTTGAAGTCTTTTCAATCGTAATTCAGAAACCAACAATACTCTGAATCATCTTGCTGTAGAATCCATTCCCCTCGTAGGATTTATGCAGCTGCGCCAAGTGCTTACGGGGGAGGGGGCCTGTCGTGAATGAGATCACAGCCTAACTTGTGAGTTCTGTGACGTTACATAAGCAGTAGGACACAATTGCTAGAGATGAGTATTTTCATTTGTGCATTCATTAATTGATGCCTCAATGTGTTCTTTCATTCTACATAATTTAGCTTTGTGTTTAAGAATTTGCAATGGGTCTAAGGGGGAAGAATAATGTGGGTGTAAAAACATCAGAATTCCAGTTTAACCCAGCCATGCTTTGGGGGCTCCAGATGCCAGATAACTAACACAGTCACTGATCTTTCTAAGCAGGAAACCGTTTTCCTGGCGTGGTCACTGACAGTGGCGTAGCAAAGACTCGCTTCACTGTAGGACACTCACCTCCTTGCTGACCCTCGGCCCATCCCCGTGACTCGTTCCAGCCACCAAACAGGAGCAGACACAGGACAGAGGCGGTGGACGCCCGGTTGTGGTCTGAGATGCTTGTACTTACGCCTTCTGCCTCGGGAGCCACCGGTCCCCAAAAGAGAAATACATAGAGGAGACCTGGCCCCGGAGGGGGCGTGAGGCAGCGCATGCCGGGCACCGCGGGCGGCGGGCAGAGGGTGAATGGGGTTGTCGTGAGCCACAGACTCACCAGTACACCTGACGTCGTGACGCTGGTCAAGGTCACAAAGGTCGGCGGCTGTAGTCTAGGCCAGGGGATGGCGGTAGGTGCAAGTCACAAGAGTAGAAGCCAACAGTCGTGGGGGCCGCTGCTTCCACGCGCCTGTTCCAAGCTGACCGAAACCTCAACCACATGAGAAACAGAGCTATTTCCATCCAGTGTTAGTGACAGTGCAGGGTGCCGGGGGTCACACAGCAGGCCCAGACACGTGGCGGCATGCTTCCGACTGCTGATCCAGACCTTGTCGCCACTAGAATGTGCCATGTGCCATCGCCTTATCTGCCCAAAAGGACAGTCACTGAGGCCACAGCCCTGAGCCTCTGGCTGTGTGCACTCGGGCAGATGCCTGAGGTTCATGTTGTGCCCACAGACCCCACGTGCACGCAGTGTGTATTACCTGCGATGTGAATGTGCGTTTGTAAGACATCTGATAAGCGGATGCATCCGTCGGTGGGCACCGATCCCGTCTTGACCTGTGACGTGTTAGTACTCGGGCTAATGGTCACGCAGGTATATTCCTGTTCTCCAGAGAGAGCACGCAGGCCCCGAAGTCCAGGTGCCATTTATTTTGTGGAAGAACAGCCTCCAATATCCAAAATGCAGTGAGCAAGTGAGACATTAAGAACAACAATTTTGGCCTCAGTGTCAAGGACACTTGTATACATCACACTTGAATCCAGGGCGCCATCCCCACCTCGGTCTGTCACCCGACCTGTGGTCGCAACCCCCCAAGGCCGCCTCCCTCACTCTGGGTTTGGAAACTTCTCTCAGAACTGCCTTGCACACCAGGCCCCATCTGAGGAGCCACTCCATTATTTGTTACACTTGGGGTCCGGCGTGAATTGAAGCCATCCCTGGAAGGTTGTGCATCGAACCGGGAAGGAATGAGTAACGTCCATCAGACATTCCTACATTTTATGTCAAGGCCCTGCCGTGTCGTCTGTGAGAAAATCCATTTCCTAAACAGGCCTCAGAGGCGAGGCAAGTGGCAGAGGGGGAAGGGGCTTGTGCCCCGCACACGGGGCTACCCGCTGGGGAGACGGTGGACCCGCGGCAGGTGTGGGGAGCCCTGCGGGGGGCGGAGGGGGCTCCCGTGGCCTCGGCCAGGCCCAAGCTACAGCTTCCCTGGCTCCTGACAGCACTGCTTCCGAATCTCACTCTCCGCGCAGAGCCCCGCGCTCTCAGACCCCGCAGACGTTTTGTGCTCAGCCCTCCCCAACCATGAGGCTCACGGCGCCCTCAGAGACACGTGCTTCGGGTTTCAAGGACCCGGCCCTTGGCCCTCTTTCCACTTTGGCTCCATTAGTTGCAAACCCCGCCCGTACCCCCCGCGTCCTTTTTAATTTTTAATTACCATTGTCTGTTCACCTTTGTTTTACCCGTGACATCTTCAATTTAAACAGTATCCGAGAGGTTGATGTGGACAGTTTTCTTTTTAGCTTAAGTGACTGCAGCTCGTTGGGTTGTTAATTATGCAGGGAGCTTTGCATGGCTGAGGCTCCTGATTTGAATATGTTCTGATGTCAGGCCCGCGTCTGGGCGGCGAGGCTTGTAAAAGGATTATGATGATGTATATATGGTTCATGGCTAAGTGGGCTAATGAAAGGGCCTCATTTAATCAAACACAATTAATTAAATTAACTTATGATATTAACCCATCTTTCCGTGCATGTATAATTTATATTAATTGATTTGCTGCATTCAAATAGACCAATCAGGCGGGTCGCTGACAGCCTAAGGAAGAAGGAGGTGTCATTAGCATTACTTTGATGCAAACCATAATTGATGGGTCAGTGTGTTTTAGGGATGTAGCAAAAGCTTTGCTAATTGTCATAAGAAGTTGAAATTGATTGTGTCTGCATTAGTACATAAATTTAAATTGATTAATGTTTGGTTCTAAAATTAATGTCCATTCTGGATGGGTGATACAATGCTTTATTTATTGGATTCATTAATGCAGTCTAAGGAAAAAATAGTGTTGAAGTTTGGTAAGTGAGAGGGGGTGGTGGACAGTGTCCAGTGGAGCCATGATGGGATCAGAGCCCCCCCTCCGCCCACCCCCCGCCGCCTGCCCCTCGCACACGTTTGCTCACAAAAGCCGCCAGTGAGACCATCCAGGTCCGGCATTTAATTAAAGCTCTTTCACAGACAATTACGATAAAAAGCACCCTAAATGCGGTGAACAGTGTGAGTGGTTGGGGGGGTGCATCTTCTAGAAACATGATCGCTTCCCGGCCGAAGCCGAGATGTTAAACATCATCACAATTTATACCAACCTCCTCTGCAAAAAAAGAAAATGCTCTCAAACTTGCTTGAATTGCAATTTATACTTTACAGCCAATTGACAGAGATCATGAAATCTAAAATCACAGACGCTTTATTAGAACATAGAATTTAAGCCTAGGCTGCATTTTTTCATAGATGCTCTTACGTGGTGACTTTTATTCTGAAGATTCTCTAGTTAATGTGATTTGGAACCTATGCTGGGCTTACATTTTCGAAACCGGCATTGAATTTGGTGGACTTTCTTCACCTAGCCTCTGCTATTGTAAAAATGGCTGCCGGAACAACTTACATTAATAATATGACCTCGAGTCTCTGTTACTGCCAAAGACACACGTTCGCTGAGGAGGAGAGGAAGTAGGGGATGTACTGGAAAGTTAGTTCAATTCATTTATCTCCTTTTTTTTTCTTACCCAGGAAAGCTTAACATCTGCTTCTTATAAACTGATTTAAATAGAAAATGTGTAATGCATCCTTTTACCAAATGGTTCTTTTTTTATTGATGGAATAAAGCAGTCTGGCTCTTCTGTTTTTTACTACAGTGCATTCGTGCTCTTAGAAATGGTACATCTCTGTTTTCACAAGGAGACAGTGTGAGCCTCGCACACCAGGGGGAAGATGAGAGACCCCTCTTTGCTGCCTCAGTGAAGGATGCCATGTATTATTTACAGACAGGCTCTCGAGTCTGAAACAGTTGAATTATATTCAAATATCACTCCATGTGGTGGCACTATCGAGTAACAAACAATAATTGGCTCCCTGAAACTCACTTCTTAACTTTTGTTATTGTAGTAATGGATACACACCGCTGGTTCCCTATTGTCAGATTTTAAGGATAGCAATTCAAAACTCGGTCATATCAGTCCCAGACAGTAGTGACGGGCTCTGTCATAGCCGCAGTCGGGTGCACTGTGTGGGGAAATGAGGTTCTTATTACTTGTTTAAATTACGTTTAGTGCTGTCGCTTTATGTATCCGAGATTTATACATGCCTGGTATATGCCACACGCATAAAATATATTTGTATACGTGTCAGTTTATTAAACAGCCAGCAAAAACTAGCAGGAATTGAATATGACCACGTTCTGCTTTTCTCTTCAGAACAGAAATGAGAAAGACTTCATTGCTGACTCCACTGAAAAAATTACAAATCAAATCCCCTCTATCTTTTAAAAGAGGCTTTTCTTCAATGCACTCGATATAGGGAAAGAGTTATTTTCTCTGATTCTATATTATTTTCACTGGCTGGTGCAGTCGAAGCCAGCCAGCATCCAGCGGCCTGGCCAGGGCGCGGGGGCCCAAGGCCGCAAAGCCAAGACCTCCTGACGCTTGAGAAAAACAACCCAGAGATGTCTGCACTTTCACAGCGTGAACATTTATCGCATAATCACTCTAAACTTTGGCTATTTTTTTAGAATTATTGTTCTGTGGTTGCTGCTTCTGATGTTACCTTAAAGCTCATAAGGAGAGAAACTGACTGCAGAATATCCGTGCATATTAGCAACGGCAGAATTCAAATGAATATCTTGGGAATCGTGGTTTTAAATTTAAATATTTGCTGGCATTTCTTAAGGTTGGGAAGGTAACAAAGATAGTGATTTAAAATAATATTGTCTTAATTTAGCTGTTTCGTGAATGGGTCACAGATGTTCTAAGAGAAAATTAACGTTGTTTGCTAAAAAAAAAAGCAAAAACAAAAACGCTTAAGTCTATGCAGAATGTGGTGGCAGTTGGAATAATTATTTTGCTAATCAGGTAGTGGTTTATCCTGAGGCAGAGCAGGGCTCCTTGCAGGCAAGTGGTGGTGAGGCTGGGAGAGGCTGGGAAGGGGAGGCTGGGAAGGGAGAAGTTGGGAGAGGCAGCCAGGCTTCCGGACAGAAAGGCTCCTTTGTTGGTGGGACTGGGGACCCAAGGGTGCGTCCAATGCCCTGATTTAGGCGCAGGGAGCTTGCTTCCTGTGTGAGAACCGCGCAGCGAGTGGAGGGAAGTGGGGCTGGTCCCTGCGCCCCCCGCCACCCCCCCGGCCCACGCCCTGTGGTTGTGTCCCCAGCCCCGGCCAGGCCACTGTGCCAGCAGTAGGTGTCACTGCAGACAGTGAGACCGGGGACTGATCTCCGCAGTCCAGAAGGAAGAATTCTCATAAAATACTGGAGAAAGAGAACGGGAACGTGTCCTGACTAGTGAGTTATTACGGTTTTATGATCAAGTGGAGATAAAGTCAGTCTCGAGGCCCTTTCCGTGGCCCCAAGCCCGACGGTCCACCCGGCGTCCCTCCTGGGCCCCAGAAGCGCCGGCCCCGCGCCCCGCGGCTCCGTGTGCGCCCTCTCCCTCCTGAAGGCGCCCAGCCTCGCGCGTCAAGCAAGGGCCTCCCTTCCCAGGACACAGGCTGTAATTCGAATACTGTAAAACCAGCTAGAGCCGCGCACGCCCCTCCCGCACCGCGGCCAGCGCCCTCCCGCGCCCCGGCCAGCGCCCCTCGCGCACCCCGGCCAGCGCCCCCTCGCGCACCCGGCCAGCGCCACTCCCGCGCACCCCAGCCAGCGCCCCTCGCACCCCGGCCAGCGCCCCTCGCGCCCGGCCAGCGCCCTCCCGCGCACCCCGGCCAGCGCCCCTCGCCCCTCGCGCACCGGCCAGCGCCCTCCCGCGCCCCGGCCACCGCCCTCCCGCACCCCGGCCAGCGCGCCAGCTGTGCTGTCGGGAGCCTCTGACAGCTGCTCCGGAAGGGGGAACATCTCTTTCAGAGGACGGATCCGCCACTATTACCCGCGTGTTTTTAGGCGCACCTGACAATGGGCGAGAGAGTCCTGCTCACGAGGCCGCCGGAGTGCCTGCGCGTGGGCCCTGCCGTGGGCGCTGGACGTGCCCGGAAGCTGCCACAAGGCCACACCTGCGCCTTCCACGTCGGGCCCCAGGGACAAAGGTCGCTCACGCTCCCGCACCGCTGGCTTTGCCGGGAGACAGCTCTTCGTGCCTGTACTCCCTAGTGCTTTGAGGGGGAGTCTCCGTTTCTGATTGAGCCTCTGAATTCAGCACCTCCGAATTTCGCTCCTACGGGCTGAGGTGTAGATAAAGGGTTCAGGCCTGGTGTCCTGTTGCCATCAGGCCTTTGTTGTTCAAGGTCATCTGTGCAATATTGTGTCTCCGCCCACTTGCCTCCATAAGCCTCCTCTTCATTCAGATCTACTGCCGATGGGTTTCCTGCGTCCTCAGCCTGGAGACACTTTGCAGTCACCGGTCCGTCCCCCTTCCGCTAAAACTCTGAATTCTGTTGTCCTGTCTTTTCTGCTACCTTCAAAATGGAGAAGGCCTGACCCCAGCCTGACCCCCGACGTAAGTTAGCGGGATCTCCAGGGGCTCCACTGGAAAGGGCGATTTCCGGTGCCTTCTCTGCTGGTGCCGCCGGCTGGTGCCCCAGCATGAGGAGCTGGGGGGGTTACTGCTCTCAGGCTGTGTCTCTGCCGCCAGCGTGGGCAGCCCCCAAGCGCGCGCCTGTCCCTCAGATACGTTCGAATACATCAACAGCTGGAAAGGTTTACATCAAATTAAAACGTGCATATAAACCCATAAACACGCCCTGCCAGGAAAAATAATGGTTGTGCTTAAACCCATCCTCTATATTTATGCTCATTCTTGACTGCTCTTAAAACCTTCATTTTTATTGAAATGTTACTTTAAGAATGAGGATGCTGCCATAGACTCATAAACACGCCCTAGAATCCTCTGACGTCTGAGCCAGAACTTAAATTCTGAATTTCCCACACTGACCTCAAATCAAAGCTCAGGCTTCAAGGTGGTTTCTGAGGTGGCCCGTATTTACTGTCGGGGGGACTGTTTGCTGCGTTAGACCACGTCCCCAGTGAGGCCACTGGTGACCGTGATTTCTTCCACTTGTCTAGTGGGGAACATCTTTATTTCTCAGCTGCGAGGAATGAGACATGAGGGTAGTTAAATGCAGGGAAGAGATTTATTTCAACGTGTTGATAATAATGCGATGATTAACTTGTGCGGCTCACATGGACAAGTAGTTGTCCTTACCTGGCCCTTCAGACGCTTTTCTTGTCCGTCTTACCCTGTAATATTTATAACCTGAAGTTTCTGTATAATTTTTCACTATTTCTAATATTCTTAGAAGTTATTTTTTGAGTAATTTGTAACAAATAAGCTAGCGGATTATAAGAAGCCAGATGAATTTCGAGGGTACAGCGTCTTTACAGACACGGTGTTCGGGGCCATTCCCTGCTTCCCAGAACCTCCGTGCTGTGCTTCCTTCTCAGTTCATGCAGAAGAGACCGGGGTGAGACCTCCCATTAACATAAAGAGCTGTGTAAAAAGTCTCACAAGTAACAATTGATTTTTTAAAATGCTGAGAAGTTGATAAAGCCAGAAATGCCCTGTGCTATTAAAAACTCAAACGAAAAGCAAACCAGCAGAAAGGCGGTTACTTAGTCATGGCATTATTTTAGGCCTCCTGCAAAAAAAAAAAAAAAAAAAGACTATAATTTGTTGCGGGTAAAACCAAGGACACAGTGTGGAGAATTACAACCAAAGCAGTGGGCGCTTTTCTACCGTAAGAATGCATCCTGCGTTTTGGTTCATCTTTCTCTGTTTGATGTTGTGACATTGACAAATCTTAGAAGTAACGGGACCGGAGCGAGATGTCAGGGTGGCGGCGTGGGCACGGACCCACGGCTGTAACGCAGGGGTCGGCACAGGAGTCTGTAAACCGTGTTCGGGGCTTCGCTGGGGGCCGTGAGTGGACCTGCCGCTGAGCCCTCACAGCTGCTGTCTTAGTAAACGCCGCCCCGCGCCTTCCAGATTGCTCCGCCAGTCCGTGCCCTCTGTACTCGTTTCAGGAAGAAAGTTCTCTATACTTGACGACATTATTTCCTTTAAAAATCTCATGCTAAGTGTCAGTGTTTTCAGCTGTGAAAGCCTTGTTTTCAGGACACCCCACCACGCCGGCGAACATGACAGCAGAGGGTTCTCTGGTAGCTCCGAGCCGAGCGCCGGGACAGAGGTCAGGCGGTGCGGGTGCACACAGACACGTGATGATCTGACTGACCGCGAAATGTGAAATCCATGCATCAAAATAATTACAAGATCATAAATCTGTATTACCCTAATATAAAACTGTCAACATTTAAAAATCAAGTTTGAACTCCATAAATTTGCACTGAGAGTAAGTGTGTATTTGTGAGGCTTTTGGGGGGAAAATTACAGTATTGGAATTCCCTCCTAACTCATCTGTATGTAGACATATGCAGAAAAAATAGAACTTCTTAAAACTAATGCCTGGTACGTGTAATACCCAACAAGGTTCGTATTTATTCTCATGTATCATGGTTAGTGAGCAAAGAAAGAGATTAGTCCCAAGTGTAAAAATTGCTTTTCTGGATAAATTGGCCCCAAAGGGAAATGTTTCAGATCGGTTTCTTGTTACTGGACATGATCCAGTCAAAATCCTATCTGTCGCCTCCTGTCATGTTACCTTAGCAGGGTGCGCCCGGCCACGGGAACAGGTGCGTATTGATCGGGGACCATGGCAAAGAGCTCTTATTAGATGTCGGAGGCCACCAGGAAGGCGTGAGAAATGAAGAGTGTGTGCAGCGGGTTATTGATGGCAGCAATAACTGCACTGCGGGGCCCACGGAGCCGCGCTGGCCCCACCGCGTCCCCGCACGTCTGCGCGGGGAGCAGACAACATGAAGAAACATGGAGGGCCTCTCCTCACCTGGCAGAGTTATTAAAGTTCATTGAAGGAAGATGAACGGCTCCAATATGTTAAACACTGGAGGCAGTTAAGGGAGAAGTGCTGTCAGGAGCAGCCGTCGTTGAGGGAGCCCGGGCCTCCTGTTCTTTCTTTCCCCTTTCGGAAACTCGACGGTGTCGGCGCTCAGGCTTCCGTCTGTGCCTTCGCTCCCCACACAGGCTTCCGGGGAGCAGAGGACTGCAGCCTGTCCGCCGAGCCCGCTGAGCTCTCACTTCTGAGCGCGGCCGATGGTGCAAGAACACGCGGTTGGCCCGCCGACTGCCCCTCGACGATCGAGTGGGGCACGCGGGATGGCACCCCCGCGGACACCTGCCGTGCCCCCCGCCCACTGCACGAACGGAGATTCAAAGCTTGGACAACGTAACACGGAGCCGAAGCACCCAACCTTATGTTACCCTCACGTAATTAACGGGGCAGCCACGAAAGTTAAGAGAAAGAACTCTACGTTTTGCTGGAGTACAGAGAGCTCTAAATTAAGAGACAGGCAGCTCTCAATATAAATTTTCCTTCGGGGCCCCACTTTCTCCTTCTGCTGAAAGGTCACAGCATGATTCAATGTTTTTAATCCGACTAAGTGTAAGGACTTCTTGGGGGACGTTGGCAGCTGTATCCTGAGCCGGCTATTCGAACAGCACTGGAGTTTAGCATCCGAATTAGGCCACCCGTCAACTTCGGTATGTGTGGACGCTCGGCCCAAAGATGAGCGGAAAGAGAAGGAACGCAGAGGAGGCCCGAGGTGGGCACACGGGTGCCCGCCGGGCACCTCGGGGGTCCATGGTCGTGTTCAGGTTCCAGTCCTGCCTGTCAGAAAGCAGCTGAGCGTCCTGCCTGCCTCTGGGTCGCGCGCAGCCGCCAGCACCAGCCCTGACCCACCGTGGCCTCAACAGCTCGCAGATCTCTGCCGGCACACTCTCCGCACAGCGGCCGGGTCCACACGGCAGCTCTCACCTGGCACTTCTCACGTTCTTTCCTCCTCCAGGCTGGCTTCCGGCTCCTTCCGGCAGCCTCTTCCCAGATACATGCCCTGCGTGGCGCGTCTTCCGCGGGCGTGTTTTGAACACGTTGGAAAGCAGCCTTCCAATTTGCAATCGCACTTGGTGCTCATTTCTTTTACTTGAAAAAAGATCAGATATTTGAAAAATAGCATGAAAGTTGTGAAGAGGTTTTGAAGGGCGTCGGAGCCCCATTTAGATCAGAGGCCCCTCAAGTCTTCTCGCGGCTCCAGGGTAGAGCTGGTCTGAGGAGCGGTTCCATGTCGGCCGCGGCCCCAAGTGCGTGGAACAATTTAACGCCGCTTTCTGTCCTCACAGAAATAAAACGTGTCCCTGCTCAGCGAACCCGAGAGCAGAGCCCTACTTAAACACGTTTATCGCCAACGTTACTTACCCGCCGCACAGACGGGGCCTGCGAGGGGCACCGTGCGACAGCACGCGACGCTCTGATGGCGGCAGCAGCCGGGAGAGCAGGCCCGTGAATCAGCGTCAGGCTCCACGACAGCCGGGTGGCCGGACGGCCGGGCCCCGCGGGGCAGGCGCGGGCAAGAGGGACGGGCCACCCGGGGTCCAGGGCCTAGCAGAGCTCTGCCAGTCTGTCTGTGGACGGCAAGCCAGTGGTAAACAGGAGCGACTTTGTTCCACCGGAGCGTTGCCCACGTGACAGGCTGTGCCTTCACAAGAGATGGATGTGACACCCAGCAAACCCACCTGCCGTTTGCTACCCAGCCCTCCCGTGAGCCGGGGGTCGCGGAAACGCGTGCTCCTCCCCGTGGTGGCATGCGACAGATGCTCGCCGGCTGGCCTCTGGGTCCTGGCACGTGGGTGCCCGGCCCCCCTGACCCCCTCCGCCACTCTCCGTGAGTCAGAGCACCAGGCGCTACCAACATCCCGGGTGGGACCTTTGGGCTCCCAGCTCACGGGCTGTCACCCGGTGGGAGGCAAGCCCCACGGTGCAAGGGGCCTCGCCAGGGTGACCCACAGTGGCATAGGCAGAGTGTCTAACCTTACCTGACACGTAGTAGCTGCTCAGTAAATCGTAGTTGCATGAAGGAAGGGGTCATTTATTCTGCAAGATAAGCCTGCACAATGTCCCCATTTTATACAGGAGAAAACTGGATTTCAAGGAGGCGAGTGAGCTCAGGGCCACCCGTCTTGTCTTCTGCCTTCTGTGCTTAAAAGTAACACTGTCTCCTTCTCCACGCCCTAAACTGGTCAGATCCAGTTGAATTCTCTACTTTGACCACGCTCTTTGTGTTGATTTGTCCGTTTCCTTTGGCCGGTAAATATTGTAATACGGTAACCTAGACGCAGGTGCAAGGTTAACTGATTTTATTCAGTGTGTGAGGAAAGCTTCGGGCGCTCCCGCGGACAGAACGCCCTGTTTGACAAAGAGAAGAATCAGAGCTGTTGAGTCGTGTCCCGTGCTGATGCTTACCTGTCACGTGGCCGTCACTGAGGCCACTCCGTGGTCTGCAGGACGGTCGTCACAAACTGAAATTAGTCATACAAGGATTTCACAGTCACACGGTGATTCTTCTTTTCCACTCAACTTGACCACTCTCATTGTCTTAGGGAAACAAGGAGGGCAGACTGTCTTTCACAATGATTTTTTTTTTAGTATCATATTTTAGGATAATAAGTTTAGAAAGCGCCTGATGCAGCTCCATTTAGTTTGGAGTATTTATCAACCGTCTCTGTCATACACATCTGACGTGTTGATTAAAACCATGTGCACACACAGGCTTGCACACGCACATGCACACACAGAATTTGTTCTTAAACGTGCCTTCCCTCTTAACACGACTGCATGTTTCCTAAGAATCTTAGAGATTTTAATGTTGAATTGCTGATGGGTGTTGAGTTTTTACAGCAGTGCGGGTTGATTTAAGGTCTGGACTCTGCCCCTGTAAGAAGTTCAGAGTTAACTTAAAGGTCATAAATAAAGCTGGAAATTAGCAATCCGCATGGTGTCGTTTTACCGGGTGGCATCTGAAGAGCTTATTTTATTTCATGTGTGTTTGATGAAGGCCCCAGGGATGCACACGGGGCCTCGTTCTGGGCCTGGAAAAGCTTGCGGATGCGGGTGAGACGAGGTTCTCGTCAATGAACCCAAAACTACAACACGTTTTATTAATAACTGACAGCAAAAGTCAGCCACGCAGGTCAGGGTACCTCAACTCCTGTAAGTAAATTTAGTGATGATTTCTCTCCATGCAACTGGTTTGCTGTTTTCCTTGTTTTAATCATGGATCCATTTGAGAAGCTAATAAAAGCTACGGGTCCTTTGGACACGGCACCTAGGCCACGCAGGGGGCACAGCGCCCGGCAGACCTTCCGCACACGAGGCAGGGCCCCCGCGTGCGCTCTCTGTGCACATGAAGACCACGCCCCCCAGAGGGAAGGTGTTTTCCAGTTTACCCCGTTGTCAGGATGCAGAGGCTACACCTCTGAAGGCCAACAGGGGTTTACGGCTGCTCTTCCCAGTCTCCGTCTCCGCCGCCCGGGCACCTGGTCTGGTCCCAGCAGCGCTGGCACAGGCTCAGGACCCCCCCACCGCAGGGGCCACGCGGCTCCCCTCTGCCTGCCCTGCGTCGCTGCCCTGCTCCGACAGAGCTGCCTCCAGACACAGCAGACCCCCGATGCCCCCCACCCCCAGGACTGGTTCAAGGAGGAGGGGGTACCTTCTAACATGCCTTTTAGGGGTTTTGAAATTTATCAAGAAACTAGAAATAACCGGGTTCCGAGTGCTGCGGGCGTGGATGACACCATGTCACTGGGCACTGAGTTTGCACCCCTGCTCCGTGCACAGCATGAGCCGAAAACAAGGGAAGGTCGGACGGCAGCCCTGACCCGCCCCCCATGCTGCCTGCGCAGGAGGAAGGGCCATCTCTCAGCCACGTTCTGCACCAGCACTTGGTGTTTATGGTGTCTGCTTCTCTTGCCCCATTTCTTCCTTTCTTGGGACCAAATACGGACTTCCGGAGATTCAGCCCACTGACTTTAAGGCAACTTGTTCCAGAGACTCCGAAAGTTAGAACCTGTACTTGCTCATGAAAGGCTGGCCGGACGGCCCACTCAGCGTCCCCTGGGCCTGCACACGAGCACCTTGAACCCTTCAGAAAGGACTTGTCCATGTCTCCACCCGCCATGGTGGGGTCCCACCTCTGCCGGGTCCTGGCTACAGACACGAGAGAGTGCTTGTCTCTGGAGCCCCGAGGTCCTGACCTCCGGCGTGCGGACAGTCTGGGGATTTGGGGACGGCCACCTCCCTGCTTAGTAACAACAGGCATGAAGAGAACCTGGTGATACCCTCATTGATCTCTGAGAGGACCGAAGCCCAAAGCCGCATCTTCCTAGTCTATTATTAACGACACTGAGGCATTCATGGGTTCGCTCTTACACACATTCACTCCTTCTCCTTCGGTGGGAACCCATTACTCCTTAGGCCAAGCCCTGCGGAAGGTGCCAGAGCCACAAGCAGCTTGTTTCCTGGGTGAGCAGGAGCAGCGCAGCCTCACAAAGAAGGGATCTGATAAAGGAATTCATGATGAGGTGTTAATTACTGATAAGTACTTAATGTGTTAGTCTTCTTAGGATTTTTGCATTTTAATGGGAGCAATCCCTTAACGGGAAGGAATGAATTTCTAATGGTGGCCTCTCCCGGGGTGTTATAAATGAAAAGTAGGGGGAATGAGGGCACTTCTAATAATAACCCGAAAAGCATTAATAGGGCTTCCTCTGTATACATCGAAGACTGGATTTCTGATGCGAACATCTTAGTAAAGAGATTATGCACTCTCTCCCCATGTAAACAAAGTCCAGTCCGGTTTTACGCTGCGAGGTTGAGACGTTTATACTCTTAAGTGAGGCTGTGACCAGATATGATAATAATCAATTAGTGGTCACGCACTTTGGAGACACCGTAAGGCGGGTCAGCAGAGCACGCAGATACACAGAGGAGAGAAAGGAAGGCCCGGAGGACGCCCTGGAGGCGGGGTCCTGTGCTGCTGGGCGGGCGCGAGCGGAGGGCGCTGGAAGCACAGGAGAGAGCGAGAGGCGCTCAGGGCCCCACAGACCGCGCCTCCTTACTTAAGGATCTCTCTCTGTTTTAAATTCGCACGCCCATTTTAGAGACGCAGAAACTGCGGCCAGGGCAAGGAAGCTGGTCAAAGGACCTAAATTCCGTTCAGAGCGCATGTCGCCGGGCTCGCTGCCTGTGCCACCGCGTGCCGCCTCGCCCATCAGAGCTCCGCGCGCGGTGTCTCCAGCAAGAGCCCTGGAACCTCGTCTCAACCTCGGGCCACTGCTCTGTGCGCCCAGAAAGGAGCGGCCGCTGCCAGCCTGCCATGCGGGGCCCCTCGGGCGCAGCGCTGCCTCCCTGGTGCAGCTGGGGGGCCATCTCCGGGAAGGGCCCCGGGGGTCCCCGCGTCTCACCCCCTCAGCCTTAGTGGTGTTTCTGTCCTGGGGAGACAAGGAACACAGAGCAGGGCAGGACGGAGCCGGGAGAGGGAAGGGGGGACCCCGAGCAGGGAGAGGGCATCCTGGGGACTGGAAAGGGAGACACAGAGGCGCCAGGTCGGCCTTCCGGCTCAGCCTCGTCCCCTGTGGCTCGGGAGTGTCAGCCTCGTCAGGACCCAGGCGCAGCCGAAACTGGGCGCGGACACAGTGCGGACGGCATCGGCCGCCGGCCTCACGCAGCGCACCGACAGGCTCGCAGTACCACGTATAATGTTCACGAGCTGTGTTCGTGGTCTCACATCTGAGGCCACTTAAGAAGAGAAGCTAACGTCAGCCCAGGGCCCCCCCGGTTTGGTTACTCTGGACCCACAGGACGAAGTCTAGCAGCTTCTACCTCCCTTCCGCAGCCTCCAGGTGCGTAATTAGCAGGAGGGCGTCTGACCTTCAGTCGGGTGTCTCCTTTCTTACCCAAAGTGCTGCATTTTCCGTTATGAGGCAAGGAAGACTAGATGACCTAAATTAAAACAAAAATCAACAGCGAATTAGCTGAGCTCAAAGAGAAAATGTGACCCCCTGCGCTTTATGTTAGAGCAGGTGAAAATCAGCCGCATTTACAGGGTGGTGGTGAGCTGTGGGCAGAGTCTGGGGGCCGCCCCCTCGAACGCCCCTCTGGCCGTGAGATCCGACCTCCTGAGGCCTGCGCTCTACACAGGCCCGTGTTTCCTTTGCAGACGCCCCGGTCTGTGGTTCCGGTGCTCAGCTTCGCGGTGGCTACGAGCACACACCGAGCTTTTAAAGACAAGTGAGTATGGGGACAGATCGTAGAGAATTAGAAGCACCCCCTACCCATTTTAAAACAAACTGCCTGTAATTAGCAAACACACCTCTTCAAAATTTTTGTTTTACGTCTTTAATCGCCTACCGTTCCAGAAGATGTCTCTGTGACGGAACAAGTTGCTAATTCATCTTTGTGTTGGGTGACTTTCCTGATACTGGGAATGTGTGTGTTGTTTGCCTGTGTGCACACGGGGGTGTGGCCGGCTCCTGGTGCTAACAGGCAAGTTAAGGGAAGACTGAACCTGACCTACCGTTGAGCCCGGCCGGCCTTTACGGGGATCTGCGCACGGCCCTCTGCACATCCGTGATCCTGGAGCCCCAGGCCGACCGTCGCTGCTGGTGGAAACCCGATACAAACACAGAATCCACCCCAAGCTGTGCTGTTCCGTCCTGACCTGAGGATGCTGGCTCCCACCTGGCTGTGGGTATGAGGCTTATGGGGGGGAGGGGGAAGGTAGAGGCCACCAAAACCACAGGCTCCCACCCATACGATGGGGCTCTGGGGCACATGGCACACGTGGCGCCTGTACTATGTTGGAAACTGCTGAGAGAGTGGATCCTAAAGACTCTCCTCACAAGGAGGAAGCTGGTGACTGGGCTGACAGATATTAGCTAAACCCAGTGAGGCCATTTCTCAATCTCCATGTACGCCATCACATGGTTTCACTGCACACCTTAAACCTGCAAACATTAGACGCCAGTCATAGCTCAAGAAAGTGGAAGAAAATAAGAAATAAAAACAAGAAGAAGCCAAGCCGAAAACTGCCTGGCGCTGGTGCTGGGGAGTCTTAGCCACAAGTCCCCAGGCCACCACAGCCACGCGCCCTGCGTCCCCTGCTTAAGGCGACCAAGCTGCGTGGCCCAAGGGCCGGAGGTGGGGGCAAAGTGGTGGCTGGGCAGGCAGCTGGCTCAGGGAGCACCCAGCACTGAGAAGGTCTGCAAGCCCCACAGCCGGGCTCTCCAGGAGTTTCTGTGAAAAGCTGAAGCAATTTGGCTCCTGAGACGTCCTGAAAGTCACACCGACTTTGCAAAGACATAAGCATATGGTGGCGACAACCCCACAGCTTTCTCACCAAGGGAGCTGTGAACTGTTTGCCCGCAGGCCCTGGTCCTGAACCTGGCTTCTGCCGCCCCGTGGGCAGGGGCCCCTCCATTCTGCACCTCCTGGGCCCTGGGGCGGATGACCTGGGAGAAGCCCCCAGACCCAGGGCCCCTGGGTCCCTCAGGCCGTTAACACCTGCGCTTTGAGCATGCACGTTAAGAGGCGATCCGGTTCCCAGGAGGAATGAACGGCTGTGTGCACAGCGGGTGAACATCCGTGCGACCCATGACTTGACATTGAGCAAGTTCAAGGCCACAAATCACAAAGAAAGACCCTGCTGGTGAGGGAAGTTGGGAATCCTGGGGGAAGGCCGGGGGACTAGGAGACCAAAGGTCCCCACCGCTCACCGCCAGCCCCGCACCCTCTGCGACTCCTGAGACATGGGGAGCGGCCTCGGGCCCGCAGAACGAGATCCAAGAGCATGGGGCCGGCAGGCTGGTGCAGTGGTCCATCCCGAGCTATTTTCTCCCCTCTCGCCTGTTTGTACTTCCCTCCCAGCGCTTGGTCGTTTAATGAAATTGGGCCCAATGAGGCAGCGCCCGCTCTGGGAGAGGCTCATTCGTCTTTATTCGGTCCCCGCCTGACGCCTGAGGCGCCCTGTGACACGGGTCTGGTCATGGCCATCAGCCCTCTCGTCCGCACACTCCTGGTCCTCCTAACCGCCTTCCTCGGTCAAAGCCAGATGGTTGGTGCCAATTCACGGGGCACGGACGGGACCGTTCATGCCACTGGCTCCACGCCTCCAACTGCTGTCAGAACTTGATTTTCCCCACCTTCGTGGGGGCTTGGAGAGATCTCGCATACGGAGGTCTCCATCACGAGAGGGCACGACACCGCTCAGTGCCCCCCGTAAGGTCACGCGGCTGCCACGTGGTTGCACCAGCCACTTGGAACGACCCCCGTGGGCAAGGAGCACCCTGTGCGGACACACGGACATGTCCCAGAAGCCACATACGGGAGGGGTGGAGGGGGGCACGGTCAGAGAGAAGCCAACATAGATGCTTCCTGCCTTCACAGCTGACCTGAGCAGCACTTCCTGCGAGCGGCTGCTGAGATGCGGCGGCACTGACTTTGTCCCGTGAACGTGCGCCTCAAGTCCACGACCGCGGAGAGCAAGAAACAGGCTCCTGGTTTGTGCCAAGACAGGAGGCCTCCGCGTTACCCCCAGTGCCGTGAGGCTTCCCAGCAAGAGCCAGCGAGTGCCACTTCAGCCTTTTCCATTTTGCGTCCAGTACTTTCATCTCAAAAATTCTCACCAAAAGGTGGTGTGTGTTTTTTAATGATCAAAATTTATAGAGTTTGGTCTCTTTCCTAATTTTGTGGTCAAGAGAGTCGATCTTTTAAAACATGAAATATGTTTCGAAGCCCACAGACAGGCACCCCGCAATAGGTCATTTCCACTCCCATACTTGACCAAATGCTTTTATAGGGACAGGGAAGTGTCATATTTCTGCATGATAGGAAGAAATGACAGATTTACAGTAGATTTCTCCATCTATAATTCATTCTGTTTTGGGTTAAGTCTTGCCCTTGAGCTAAAAGAAGAGAAAAATGAATAAAATGATTCTCATAAAATATTTTGATCTTTAAACCCCTGTAACTGTGGCCCCCCGAGGCTCAGAGGTCCACAGGGCCCCAGAAGGAGCACGGCCGTGGCCCATCTCCATCTAGAACACTTTAGTCCTGTTCAGGGTCTACACGCCGTCCTCTCTCAAACAGCCGGGCCGTCTACTTGGCCAGTCATCCCCAGGACCCACAGCCCCTGCTCACCTCGGGGTCCCCGAGACAGACACAATCTCAGGCCCCAGCCGACACCTCCCGGACCAGGATGGAGACGTGTGCAAGCCTGGGAGGCTCTGCTCTCGCTGCTTCCGTTCTTCCTGCATGAAGGACGTGGGCACCCTGCCCACGCTGAGCCTGGAACGTTCCCTAGACAGTGTCTTGGGTTAAGAATGGTAAGAATCACCAGCTCAGAAACAGCCACCTCCTTCCCCAGATGCCTGCCAGAGAAGCGGCTTCATGGCCCCTGTCTTCCCCAAGGCTCTGCTTCCGCTTGGCTGAGCTAACTGCTTCCCTCTCACCCTGTCCGGCCCCGTCGTGTTTCCCCAGAGCCTCCCTAGCTCCTTGGCATTTGCTCTCATCCCCAAGATGTCCGTCTTTCCTCTTCCTGCCAAAACAGTGGTGCTACGTTCTTGCTCGTTGGGAAGAGAGGAAAGAGACCATTTGGGAAGAGATGGATGTGCCAAGGATGAGGGAGCTTTCATTTGGATTGAAATGCATTTGTTGTTACGTAAAGGGTTGATTGGATGAGAGTGAGGTCTCTGGGGCCAGAAAGAGCAATGAGGAGGGAGTTCTGGGTGCCTTCCCCTGGCCGGCTGGCCCGCGAGCAGCCCACCGCTCACACCGCAATGACGTGGGACACGCATGCTCCTTTCAACCTGGCCTGGGTTCAGGGTCTCTGTACGTGTGTGTGTGTGTGTGTGTGTGTGTGTGTGTGTGTGTGTGTGTTTCTACTCTTGCTTTCTTTTGCTTTTGTCCATAAGTGGATGCAATTCTAAAGCAGAACACACTTGTTGGGAGCACACGGTCATCTCCCAACCCGTTCCTCCCGTTGTGGTGCCATTAGGTTTCCGTGCACTTCCAAGCACGTCTGCTCCTCCACAGAATGTGGGTAACCTTGTTACATCACGAAGTCTTGTGCAGCCTTACCTTACAAGAAAATCCAATTAATCACTTAGAATATCAAACTCAAATTACAGTGGAATTATGTGTGCTCTCTGCAGAGGGCCGTTGAAACTTGTGATGCATTGCATCAGTTAAGGATACTTCATTTCCAAATGGCACAAATGGATGAAGCATGAGTCACAGCCTACGGTTCCCCTTAAAAGCCGTCAGTGCTAATGATCTTTTGACCTGTATAAACTTGATACGTGCTTTCTTTACGTGGCAAAGCTAAATCCACCTCAGTGGTGTAATATCTCTGCTCAGGTAGCCATGCCTCGTGCGGTGTTATATTTAATTGCACAAAAATAAGGATAGCTTTTTATACAACCCTCTTTGCGGATGAGGTTTGGGGAGCAGATATGATCATGCTTTGCTATCACAGTACACGGAGTGCACTTAGGGCCAATCAATAAGTAACGATTCATAACATTGGAAGTTATGATAATTGGAGATTAGAGGAGACAGAAAGTTTCAATGCCTCGGCAAAGGCATTTTTCATTGTACATCCATCCGTCACATCTGGCTTTATCCCAGACTTGCCCACTTTGCCTCTTTGGGCTGCAGTCAGCATGTGGGGTGTAGGCTGGGGTGAGGCCTCGGGGGACAGCGCCCAGCCTCCCCTGCTGCTGGCACTCCTCATCCTCACAGACCCTTGCCGGTGGGTCATCTGGTCTGATGGTCCTGAGACTATAGGACCTTTCAGTGGAAATACTTGTCTATTCACTGTGGCGACTTCATGTCCTGTTCTGGTTCAGAGAGCAGAGCCTTTCTTTTTCTGACCTTATCTCCCTTAACACAGAATGCTGGGTTCTGTGTTTCCCTGGCAAATCTTGTTAGTACATTAGATGTGCGGTATTGATAGGGACCTAAAATATAAGCCCATGCCACTGCTATCAATACTAATGCATTTTTTGTTAACCATGAATGCAAAAAAAATTTAAAAGTTATAAGAGAAAATAAGAGAATACGGAAGATGCTTAAAAATCAATATTAGGCCTAAATATTCCTCTTTTCCCCCAATATTTTGTATTAAAATGTTTATATTGTTTTTTTTTTTCCAAACTGCTGCCCGTGTTCTCTAACGATCGCATCTGCCTTCCATCTCCAGCATTCAAATAAGCACATTTTGCTTCGACTAACATTTTCAAAGTGCAAACACCTGATCCAGCAAAGACTTTCCATAATTTCACTGAATAATGATAATTTTACTGAAATAAAAATGCATTCGGCTTCTGACAAGAATGCGCTCAGTTGCGTCCATCAGGACGTCCTTCCCTGAGTAGCACAGAGTTGGCCAGGTGGGAGGAGCTGGTGCTGGGGGGCAGAGTGGAGGGACGGGGATGTGGGGGCGCCTGCCCCAGCCGCCACCGCACTCGGGCGGGGCGCGAGAATGCCGCCCATGCTGTGTGGCTCCCGCGCACCTGTTCTCACCCCCCAGGCTTGAAGCCTGTGTTCTGACTCAGCCGCGTGGAGACCCCAAGGCAGAGTTGGACTCCAGCGTTCAGTCACCGCCTCGGCCAGGTCTGCAGACCTTCACTGCCACCCCCACACTCAGGACAGTGGTTTCCAAAGCCTGATCCTCAGGGAACTGCCTGGAGCTTGTTGTAAAGGCACATCGCACCCCAGGACGGCGGACCGGAAGCAGAGTGCCCTGGGAGCTGGGAAGGGGTCCCTGGAGGAAGCGCTGGGGCCATGGTGTGCGGGCGGCAGGCTCTCCCTGCCCACAGGCCTCGGGTTTCCAGGGAGGCCTTGCTCCACCCGCTGCAGCTGGAGGGGGTCCCTTCAGGAAGATCGCTCAATGGTCCTTCATCAACGTGCTCCCTCCGCCATCTGCCCGTGGTCCCTGACCTCCCTGCCCCCCTTCAGCAAGAAGCGGCAACAGAGCACGTCTTACTTCCTGGTGTTTTATGTTGATGTGTAACCGGTACCTCTGCGCCAGGCCTGCAAGTGGTGGGGCCCGGCTGGTGTTGGCTTCCTCACCCTGCCTCACAGCGTGTGCTGTGTCTCAGGGTTGCATCCAAACCCACTGACCATGGCTTTTTGTCATGATTTATTCAGGCTTTCGGACGATGCCTACATCTCTACTGCAAGGCAGGCTGGGGAATCGTGGGTGTTATTTAAAAGTCTGCACAACAGTTGAAACCAAGAGTTGAGAAATTGGATTATTAGTTTCATGTTTTTTAGAACGCTGGCTGAGAATAATGAACAGCTCACATGTGATTCGTTGACATATTAGCTCCCACCCTAGAGAGGCTATGTTCTTGAATCTATAATATAAGCCATTGTTGATAACATGAAGGCTCTGAGAAGCGTTATTAAAGTAAGTCATTTGAATCCACTTTCATCACCTGTGGTCTGTGGTCCCAACTAGTTAATTCTGCAGAAATGCAGAAATGATAAACTTGAGTTTGTTCACTGGGGACAGTCCTGGGTGACGCCCAGGGACCACGGCTTTGGGCCCTAGGGCTAAGGAAGTGCTGCCTTACTTTCCTCGCTCCCTTTTGCTTCCTCATCTATAAAACATGCAGTGAAATGTGACAATGTGCATGTTCACACGTCTCTACGGACACCTCGTGGAGGGCCCCTAGCCCTGGTCCCTCCAAGCCCTTCTTCCTGTGTCCTGGAAGATGGCCCCTCCGGTGTCAGGGGCATTTTCCTCAGCTTTGCAAACCCGCTCCACGTTCCCAACCTCCTGAGGAGCTCTGTTCTTGAGGGCACCTAGTGCTGTGATTTAAACTGTGAGCAGCTCCATTCTCGTTGAGGAGAGAACCCCAACCCCCCGTTCTACAAGTCTGTGCAGGTACAACTCCGAGAATTAAGCGTCATAAGGTATTCGTCACACAGTGTTTATTGTGTGTTTGGTGGACAGGGTTGTCTTCATTGCATTTTCCCACCAAGATGGGGAGTATGTAAGCATAAATGGCAACCAAGGGCACCCAGAATGTTGGAGACATTTGACCAACTTGATTTTTTTAAATTTTATTTAACCTTGAGAGAGAGAGAGAGACAGAGAGAGGAGGAAGGGGACACAGAGAGAGAGCGAGACACAAAATCCAAAGCAGGCTTCAGGCTCTGAGCTGTCAGCACAGAACCTGACTCGGGGCTTGAACCCATGAACTGTGAGATCATGACCTGAACCGAAGTTGGACACTTAACCAACTGATCCACCCAGGTGCCCCCAACTTGATTTTTAAGTACCGTGTGAATGACATTTCCAAAGTACAGCTCAACTGTTTGCCTTTGTCCTCTAGACCAAATACCCATAAAACACCTCTAAGTTTAAAACAATGGGTCTATTTGTTGATATGGGAAAAAAGCACACCATTCACCCTGTTCTTCTAGAATATTTGGACACTCTGGAGTGTATTTATTTATTGTCACTCTTCCAGATTGACAGTTGGACTCCTTACGTTAAATTTAGAGGCACTTAACCTCAAAAACAACCCAGAAGTTGACAGAATTGTTTTTTTTTTTTAACATAACTAAAATAGGGTCCACAGATGAATTTATCGTGTTTTCCCCATGTGCTGTACATCCTGGTTTTGTACCTTCCTGCCCCGTGTAATGTCTTGCTCTCATGAAGAAGGCCCTCTTATTGTCTGTGAGTTCACCCATTAACTACCTGAAAACCAAGTTATTTCATATTTTGCATATATTTGGGAAATACTGTGCATTTGGGGGAAATGGATTTGCTGGCTTGCCACGGTGGCCGTCAGTATTGTCGCACGTGGCTCTCCTCCGTGGCAGGTGCTCAGCTAGTTCGCCCTCGCTTCCCCGTAAGTTGCCAGAAAACTATTTTCAGATTGTAATAAAGAACATTCCAAAGTAGGTTATTTTCTGAGGTCGACAGATCCTATTACTTAGTTTTAAAGCTCCTCTTAACTAGGAGGAATTCCACCAAAGTGGGCCCAGTCAGTTTCTTATACTATATTTCTAATTAGAATTTAAGTTGCTTTTAATGCCAACACTAAAGAACCACGGTGAGAATTCGTTGCTGCCTAAAGAAATACAATGCAGGGAGATGCCCAGACCACGTGAGCCACAAGAGTTGTTGCTCTTAATTTCCAGGAAATGTGGGCATGAGGGGCTTGGGGCCAGAGACGGTGTGATGTGGGGCATCTATGGATCAGATGCGCAACTGTCATCAGATAACCTGGTTTAAAAATTAAAGTAACAATCATTTTCTGGAGGAAAGACAAAGACGTTCGTTTGACCTGGATGCCTTGCCCTTCTCTGTCTCTTGTTTCCCGCTGATGCTGATCCCCAGACCCGTGCCTTCTTGTCTCTCCCAGTGAAAAGAATAACTTGCTCATCAAACAAATGACTTCGCTCAGCTCATTAATAGTCTTCATTAAAAGTATCTTTTAGAAATAATTATGCGCGGAAAGTGGGACCTTCCTTAAACGCGCACTGCATCTCTGAATGTGGCTACTCTCTCCTGACAAAGGGGCAAATGGACAAGGAAACTTACTGATGTTTGCCGAAAGTGTGTGAAAGAAAACAAGGAGTTGCCTAAGTCTAAAGCCTGAGAACTTGTCTACAGCCTGGCTGAGTACGAAAGCATTATCAAGCTCTGGCATTGGCTTATCAAACGTTGGTTTAATACGCTAGAGCACAAGGTCATTTGGGGACCTTGCAGATTTTGTAATGATAAGTGTTACCGTCTGAGAAAGGTGATGTTAATTAAGGTAAAAGTGGATTTTTTTTTAATTTGTCAAATCTCTATGGGGGACAGCAGGTAGACTGATAAAAGCAAAGAATTTTCAAAACGACAGATCAGAATCCTGGCTATTTGCTGGTGTGACCTTGGTCAGGGCATTAAGCTTGCCTCAGCTCCAGTGTACGCATCTATCAAACTAGGATTAAGGAGCAGAGTTTCTGGGAGGATTAGAAGTAATTACATGACTTCCCCAGCAAAAGTTTTGGCAGTCAATGATGGTTATTAATGATTATTTTGCAAGCCTTGTATTGACGTGTATTGAGTGAGGTCTTGGCATTTTCCAAAACAGTTGTATAATGCAAAAAAAAAAATTATATCATAGCATTCTGTAAAGCATAGAAATGAATAAATGTTTTACAATAGCACCAAATTGCTAACAATTTCAAAAGCTCATCTTCAAATAATCCAAGTAAATTTTGGCAAAAAAGCGGTATCGAGGGAATGCACAGTGAAGACCATGGCATCGTGGAGGGAGGAGCTGAGCTGGCAAAGACATGGCGTCTGTCAAGCTTTGAACCAATAAAGGAGCTGTTGTCGATGAGGGTTCAGAGATATCCCATAACGTGGTTCTTAGAATTCACTTCTTGGGGTTCGTGACTGGGGGGTCCTCCTCAGGGACAGGATCTCATGACTTCAGGACCCCCGCCCCACAGAAGGGTTGAGGCGACTTGGAGATCACAAATGGAAGACACAAATGGAAGAGCAGGCAGGGTAGGGGAAGGTCCAGAGTGGGTGACCGCACTGGACGGGTGCAGGTTGGGGACGCCGGGGAGGCGTCAGTAGATGCAGGTGTAGTGACCCCAGAGGGCAGAAGAAGAGATGTGTGGGCAAGCAGCAGACAGATGGCAATTTAGCTGATGCTCATGGATGAGGAATCCTGGGAAAGTGTGAAGAATGAGGACCAAGGAGAGACATAATCCAGAAATACCATCCAAGGAGCAGGAAATAGACCATGAAACCAGAGTGGAACTGAGAGGGGTGGGCGGGGGAGGGAAGGAAGCCATGTGAAGGCACAGGTCTCGGGGTTAGGGGCTGTGCAGAAATATCACAGCTTAGATGGGAGGGAAGGAGGTAGTCTTGTTGCTCAGGTCCAGGGTCCCAGCTGGGACCCTCGAATGGCGCTCTGGAGGATGTCCCAGCCGTGCACGGAGCAGAGGCGGCCAAGTGGGAGGCTCGCGGAAGGCAGTGGGAACGTGTCCGTGGGCCCTGGAATGTAGGCACGTGGCCCAGGGGAGGCGTAACTCCCCCAGCAAATTATGTTCCTGCCGATTCAAAACACAATCATCACTGCCCAAAACAATTGCAAGCCCGCTGCCATCTTTAATTTATAAATATTCTCAAGTTTTGTTCGGGGAATATAGACAATTGGATTTTTGGAGAACACTGTGCCCTGATGTTGTTATTTCAGTGCTATGAAAAATTTTAAGACCTACCTGAATTAAATTTAAATGATGATTTGAAATATAACCATAATCTCACTAACTCAAATTGAAATAATGCCCTGCCATTTTCCAAAACACCACCTCATTTCATTTGGAATTAATTTTCTTAAATATGTCAAGCTAATTGAATGAGAGAAACGTCACCGAAAAGAGACCTTCCACACATTTGGGCCTTTATTTTCCAAATATAAAATTCATATATTTTCTCAACAATTCATTAGCTGGGGACCCCCTCCAGGGATGGGGAGTGTAGCCAGGAAATTACTTCCTAAATGAGAAGCTCCCATCGAAGCCTCTCCCACATGACGCGCAGTTACCGAGGAAAGACACCCTCAAATCCGTGATCATAGTCAAGGAATTCACCAAAGTGTGAATATTTATAAGGCTCTCAAGAACAAGCAGCCAATCATCATTAGACCTTCTGGTATTCATTATAATAAAATTAATTTTGATTAATTCATTCATTATTAATCTTGCATTCAGATGCAATTCCATAGAAATTGCATTGTGATTTAGCAATTAATTTACACACCAAGATTGAGAAGCTTTTCCCTGGTCCTCGAAGGCACAGCTCTGCATTGTGTCAAAGGCAGGCTCGGAGGATCCATTTGTTTAAAAACATCCCAGGAAAAAGAACAAAAAAGGGAAAAATCTAAGTTAGAAGTGGTGAAGCAGAGAGAGATCTCTCCTGCCTCACGCTGTACATGCTTGAAGAAACAGAAAGGTTGCAGGCTCTGATGAGGAGGGAAAACACACACATAGAGCCAACGTCCAAATAAAGTTCACGCTATTTGAGTGAATTTTGAAAGTCTCTCATTTCTACTCAGAACCTAAATGAACTTTTTAAAGAAGCATGATTGTGTGAGAGGTTCTGAAGGAGCACTTGGGGACCCACAGCACTAGTCATTCTGGACGCAGCTTGTCCTCAGGGCGATGCCAACCGTGGCCGTGCTCCGTCTATGAGCTGGGTGCTGGCGCCGTGGTTGGGCCGGCCGTTCCCAGGCTGGCTTGCAAAGACCAGCTTTACCACCAAACCGCCAGGTGAGGCTCCAGGAAGCCCTCTTAGTGTTCACTCAACACCGTTCCCGTTGTGTAGATTACCTAGGCTCTTGTGCATCGGATGGAATTAAGGGTTAGTACTGTAGTGAAGATAACCTGACGGATGGGCAGTCGGTGGGGGGACTTTGATTCGTGCAAACATCTGTGCATCTGCAAAAATACTAAGGTTTTCATTACGCATCCCCTCCTCCAAGGGAAATAAATGGGTAACAGAGCTCTGCTGCCGTCCCTTTATTCTGTCCAAGATTTGCGGATGTATATATCCAAAAAAGGTGCTGGCAGACTGTATTCATTCCGTTCAAAGCAGGACCGAAAGGAACAAGCCAAGTTCTCAAACAAGACTTGGAACTATTCCACGCTGAGGATGTTTACACAGGTTTCTTGATTGCATAGGAAACAAATGTCCCCGTTCGATCTGATCCGCCCCACGCCTTCTATCCGAGGCCGGGGTGGAAGGGAATGAGCGCTTGCGCTGACCCGTGAAACGTACAGACGAGCTTCCAAGTCAATGGAAAATGAACTGAAGCTTCAGCTCCAGGTAGGGCATCTGCCGCCTCAGGACGTCGAGGCCGCCCTGGGCTGTGTGGACCTGGCGCAGAGCTGGCCGTCGGTCCCGGAGGAAGGGACTCTCCACAGCAGCAGGCTGGTGCCGCCGGCCCGGCCCGCCGCCGCTCGCTGTCCGTATGCTCCTTCCCATCCACTGCTCCCGCAGGCCTGTTTGGAAGGACGAAGACGAGGAGCTGTTAACTCCCACGCGCAGCAACGAGGGCAGGAATGTGCTGCAAAGAGAAGGAGAAAAGGCGCTCATCGTCCTGGCATCCGGGACGCACTGTTCGCTGAGAGAGCCGAGTGACTGAAGGCCGAGCTGTCAGCCTGGCGTCTCACCGCGAACCTCAGTCTCCGCTCAGGTGTGTGAGGGCGCGTGTCCTAAGAACATGGTCCCCTTGGGGGCAGTTTCCGGAGCCTCTCGTCTCGGACAGCATAGCATTCATGCCCCGCAGGGCGGAGCAGGGCTGTGGCCCAAGGCACCACCGCACACGATGCCATGTACACCAAACACTGAGTGTGGTGCAACTGTATTCGCCCCATTTGCTCTGCCTTTTAAAAAATGTTGATTTATTTTTGAGAGAGAGACAGAGTGTGAGCAGGGGAGGCGTAGGGAGAGAGAGACACCCAGAATCCGAAGCAGCTCCAGGCTCCGAGCTGTCAGCACAGAGCCCGACGCAGGGCTCAAAGCCACGAACTGTGAGATCACGGCCTGAGCCGAAGTCGGACGCTTAACCGACTGAGACCCCAGGCGCCCCTCCCATCAACACTTAAAACTTATTTACAGTATTCTTTGCATGTCACCTGAAGAACACATTTTGGACACTATCTCCAAAATTACTTACATGTTGCCACATTTTTTTTCTGAATGTCTACTGATCTTTTATAATTTTCAGCCTTGTATAGCCGGTGTGGTATGGGTGGTGGTGGGACTGAGGCCATCATGCTGATGCCACGTTCCAGGTCCCTAAGGGCAGGGAAGGTGGTACCGTCACTTTGGTCATGGCCAGTCCCCTCGGTGGCTTTCCCTGCTCAGACCTGTGGTCTTGGGAGTTTTCAAGGCGGAAACACCCACAACTGCTCTTCTCTGCTGCACACACAAGCCGTCTCTGTCTCCTCATTGTTCATTTTGTGCAACAGATTGTATCTTACAAGCATTACGCTAATTCCTGAAGAGAAGAAGAGAAAGGGCTCTTTCCTTCGGCTGCAGAGACGTGGACAATCACGTGCACACACAACAGTGTTGATTCTGGTAGGAGGAGGGTGGGTGGTGGGGACTAGGTCAAGGGCAAGCCTGGGAGGGAACGGTGGCCCGTTGGAGGGAGGGCGTTGTCAGAAGTCAGGGAGGGTCGGGGTTTGGCGGCGCAGCCTGGCCTGGAGCAGCCCTCACCACGGCTGCAGGTGCTCTGGATGGGAAGCGTTTCTCTTCCTTCGTGCCTCCTCCCTGCAGCAGGAAGGTCCCAGGGGAGACTCGCTGCGCGTGGGGGCTGCCATCCGCCATGTGGACTGAGTTTGGGAGATGCAGCCATTCTCCTCCAGACCCACATGAAACCGTCAGGAGCAGCGGAAGGGATCTCCATTTTCACTCAGACTGACCCCAAAAGGCAGAAGCGATGTGCAATGGAGACAGCATGGGCCCGGAAGGGGGCAGATCTCCCCTGGCATCACTCAAGAGTGCGGCCGGCCCTCAGTTTCCCTCTCTGCCAAGTGGGGGCAACAGTGACACCTACCTCAAGGGGCTCTGCGAGTACAGGGTGAAATGGGCCTGCAAAGGATTTGCAGGGCTCTGGACGGCGTCTTGGTTACACCCTTCCTTCCATGTGCTCTGTCCGTGCTGGTCCCTCTTCTAGAAGTTTGGCGAGGCGTCTTCACCTCCTGGTGCTCCCGCTGGCTACGGCGATAGCTGCTTCTGGAAGACATGTGTCGTCAGGCCTCACACACCAAATTGCTTACTCAGGAGCCAGAACAAGGGATGGATTCAGACCAGGGTCAAGATCACCCCTCTGTCAGTCATGGTTTTGGCTCCTAGCCCAGCCTGGGGAGCAGCCCAGGAAAAGTCAAGCTTCCATTAACAACGCATCAGAGAAGGCTGCCGTCACAGTAAACACAGTGACCGCCAGCAGGGGAGCACCACCAGGCATGTATGAGACGACCTGAAGTCGCATATGACATAAACTCTGAGTTAGTGAACTCTTACTAGGTTATGCCACGTAACAAAAATCCCCATTTCAGTGGCTCACAGCTGCACCTGTTTCGTTCTTGCTCAGGCTCTGCACTGGCTATGGCTTGGCCAAGACTCTGTGGCTTTGCTTCCGTGTCTTTTCATCTTGGGCTCCAGGATCAGAGAACACACCCTGTCTTTCTTCCTCTAATCAAACAATTTTTACTACACAAACTTCACCTCTTTCATTGTATCACTGGATACAATCCAGTGTTTTTTCAGTAAATCTACCATTGTGCATTAGGGCATTTTCATGATGTGCATGTGATCCTTGATGCCTTTGCAGCTACCTTTGTTCTTACCAGGTTAGCAGATTAGTGACCACAAATCTACTTTCTGCCACTCTCTGGGGTCCCTCCCTGGACATTTCCTATAAATGGAATCAAACACGTTGTGGCCTTTTGTGTCTGGCTTCTTCCACCCAGCACAACGCTGTCAAGGTTCATCCACGTTGTAGCCTGTGATCATACTTCATTCCTTTTTATGGCAGATGACATTCTGTTATGTGATTACACAGCACATCTATGGTGGGCATTGGGGTGGCTTCCTTTTGGGGGTATCGTGAATAGTGTGGACATGAACGTCCACACACAAGTCTTCAGATAGACACATGTGTTCATTTCCCTTGGGCGGGACTGGCATTGTTGGGTCTGGTGATTTCCTCTTCAAGACAAGGCCAGGCTGCTTTCCAAAGTAGCCGTACTGTTACGCACTCCCACCGGCGAATCGTGGGTGCTTCCGTCTCTCCACACCTTCACCAGCATTGCACGTTGTCTGTCTTTTGTTAGGGTAGCCGTTACCGAGGGCGAAAGACAGCAAAGGCAATGTTCAACGGAAGCAATGGCTCTCAGAGTCGCAGGCTGGCACAGCATGCACGTCTCACACACTTGTGCACGTGGGCAGCCGTGCTGGCACATGCAGTACCGTTCACACATACGCGCACACAGGTCACATTTCACGCATACACAATCACATGTCACTCACCACTGTAAGTCTCACGGCCAAGCCCAGCCTCAGTGCGATGGGGACGTGCAGGACCCCAAGCTGGCCGTGCGGGTCATAAGCTAGGTGCGCACATCATCTCACAGAGATGAGGGGGCAAATGATGGTGAAAAGTAAGAGAACCTAGTTCATAGCAGCACTCTCCACAATAGCTAAAACCTGGAAAGAGCCTAAGTGTCCATCAGCAGATGAATGGATCAAGAAGATGTGGTTTATCTATACCATGGAATACTACATGGCAATGAGAAACAATGAAATCTGGCCTGTGTAGCCACATGGATGGACCTTGAGGGTGTTATGCTGAGCGAAATAAGTCAGGCAGAGAAAGACAAATATCATATGTGTGCACATATAGGAGGATTAGGAGGAGCTTAACAGAGGACCAAGGGGGAGAAGAAAGGCGGAAATGGTGGGGGAAAGGGGGAGAGGCAAACCATGAGAGACTCTTGAATGCTGACAAAAACTGAGGACTGGTGGATGTGGGGGGAAGGAGGGGTGGGCATGGAGGAGGGCACTTGTGGGGATGAGCACTGGGTGTTATGTGGAAACTAAATTGACAATAAATTATTTTAAAAAAAAAAAAAAAGAAAAAGAAAAGTAAGAGAACCTAATGCAGCCCCTGTGACGCTGTTGCCTAAAGAGGGCACAGAACCTTTCTGGAAGAGTGCGGTCCTGAACGGAAGGCAGGAGCGCTGACACCGGAATCTGCCAGAAGACTTATAGTAAGGATCCACAAACATGTTTATTGAGATACACTAGAGAATAGAGTGTTTAACAATTGACAATGTTTGGGAAATGCTAACTACCATATTCTTCTTCTGGAAAGTCACACACACTTTTAAATATTGAACGCTCTGCACAGTCTGCTGGTGATAAAACCTGTTTCCCTTTGAGCCGGCTTCTCTAGCTCTCCTTGGTCGCAGAGGAGTGTGTTTGCACGTACTTCACTTTCTGCGCTGGGTCCCTGTCCGGGAATGGTGTCGGCTGCCGGATGACGGGTAGACGGAACCCACCGGCCCATGAGCGGGCTTGCCTTTCTCTTCTGTTTAAACTCCAAGCCGTGTCTTTTGGGGGGAATTCTTGGAGGCCATACTCAGAGGTAAGCCCCACCCTAAGGCTTATAATTCCAGCGTGCTATTAGCCACCAGAAGGTGAGTTCCCCTTGGGTTTTTCAAACAATATAATGCAAATGTTCCAATACTTAGAGAGGAAAATCTACTTCCTAGTTTATATTTTCTTCTCAAAACCCTGCTTTCTCAGAAAGAAAGACCTATTTTTGTGGAGGGGTGGAGGGAATCAAGCAAACAGAAGAAAAGAGAGTAGGAAAACTTTGTTGAATTTAAATAACAGCAAAATCTTTCTCAAGGGCACCTGCTGTTGCACATCTGGGCTCTCAGGAAAACTGCCCCATTGACACATGGGACGACGGGCTCCGTAGGAAAAACCTCCGATTACTGGATGCTTTTGTGATCAGAAGCAGAAGGTATGAAGCATTTGTTCGGACTGAGAGAGGACCTGCAACACAGAGGCGCATAAACATGAGGGCTGTGGCCTCAGCGCCTGGCAAAGTGGCTCACTGTCCACGAGGAATCCGGTTACAGGAGTGGAGTTGGGGCACCAGGGAGAAAGGCCCTTTTCCTTTTTTATTATAAGAATAGATGTGCTGGCTGCGTGATGTTGAATCTACTTAGCTGACGGGTGCCTGCCGCGTGGGGGCTCTCTGCTGGAGTGGTTACACGTTTGGGGAGGTTACTTACAGAACAATTTTTATTGTTATATTGTTCGTAGGGACACATTGCCATAAGGGAAATATTGTTGCTTTCTATCATAACAGATTGGTCCAACGCAGACATAAAACACGATCTATTGGAGCCTTATCGAGTGTAATCTTTACATGATATCACCCCTTTCCTCATACCTGCTGACACTCCGATTAGTTCAGCTGTGGCTTATTCCTAAACTTTTTAAATCGAGGCAACGAGAAGAAATCAAGGACCTCATGTATTTTTCACTTTGAAAAAAATAAAGAAAAGCTTTTCTTAAATTTTTTAAATGTTAATTTATTTTCGAAAGAGAGAGAATGTGAGCAGGAAGGAGGCAGAGAGTGGGGAGACACAGAATCCAAAGCAGCTCCAGGCTCCGAGCTGTCAGCACAGAGATGACGCGGGGCTCGAACTTGCAAACGATGAGATCACGACCGAGTGGAAGTCTGATGCCTAACCGGCCGAGCCACCCAGGCGCCCTGAGAAAAGCTTTTCTGCGAGTCTGGTTTCAATAGTTTTGATGCGTTATAGAGACAACACATCCTGAACGGTGTTGGCCGAGCAATGGTTTTTAAAAGGTTTGCTTCCAAGAGGAAAGGCTGGACGGCAGGTGCAGAGCCGACCCCCGCCAGTGTATGCAGGTGGCTTCCGCAGGACGTCCGCACAGCAGGCCCAGGAGCCAAGCTGTCTGGGAGCGGCTCCACGTCCCACTGCTCGGTGCCCGGGCCGAAGACGTGCGACAGCACGAGTGGCGTGCGAGCGAGCCGTCCACGGAGGAGACGGGAGCCGGCGTCACGACGAGCCGAAGGCGGCCCCACGGCTGTTTTCAGTGAGGAGGAGAAGTGCCTCGCGGCCTCGTCTGGACCCTGAGCGCCTGCGGGACACAGACGTTGCCAACGACACGATCACCTTCAGAGGCACTGTTGCTACCCCGGGTGACGAGGAGACCCTGCCAGCACACCTGACCCCGGCCTCACGCTGCTTTGCTTTTATTGTTTTATTTTATTTTGTTTTGTTTTGTTTTTCTGTTTTCTTTTGTAGAGCGATGGAGAGGCAGGTGGAGAGAGAGAGTCCCAAGCAGGCTCCACGTCCAGCACAGAGCCCGATGCAGGGCTGCATCCTGGGATCATGACCTGAGCTGAAATCAAGAGTCAGACGCTCAACCGACTGAGGCCCCTGGGTGCCCCCCATCCCGCTTTATTCCCAGTGCCCACCACTGCCCGAAACCTTCACTGAGACCCATTTTAGTCTCTGAGGTGAAGCTTTATTGTCTCTGCCAAGGGCTCTCCTGCTCCCTACACCTTCGCCGTGGCCCCGGGGCCCCTGCGCCTGGCCCTCCAAGGCGCCGGGTCATCACACGGTGGAGGTGGTGACCCGGCACCCCCTGTGATGTGTCACCTGGTTTGAGGCCCACCGAGGCAGGCAATGTCTGTCTCCGCCTCCGTCGCAGGGGAGGATCCCAGCTTGGGGACAGGTCGGCCTTCAGGATGCAGCTGAGAGGACCGCGGGGGGAGGGCGGGGGACCCGGGCCCCCACACACAAGTCAGCCTGCAGGAGGGGCAGCCTCCTGGCTGGTGGGGGCACGTGGCAGGCTTGGCGGGTGCGTCTGGGGACACAGGTCAGGTCCCATTTGAGAACAGAGCTGCCCGAGAAGGATGACACTTGTCTCCTTCTTTCCTGTGTGTACGGCTAAGGCCGCGTGTGACGTCCTGGCTCTCCACTGGCAGTGGCTGTGCCCTGCGGGACTGCGATGAGCAGAGGGGTCTGAGCAGGACAGAGTCAGTCTCTGTTGTTTTCAAACACAGATGGTGGGGACCTTCTGTCACCACAGCAGAGCCCCACCCGTGCTGACCGGCACACAGGTGTATGGTCATTCCTCCCCGGGCGAGGCGCTGTCCCCAGCCAACCCTGCCCCACTCCATTCTGTGTCCTGGGGTCCTGGATGCCTGTACACAAAGCTAGCACAGCCAGGTCATCCCCAGGACCTCACGCCCAGCCCTGTGTCTCCAGTACATGGTGACCTCTCTTGGGCCACAATCTATGAAAGAACTACCCTTTTTCTTTGTCCATCTTTATACGTAGAGAGCCGAGGTTTTATTTATAAACAAACAAAACAGGGGTTCCTGGGTGGCTCAGTCAGTTAAGCATCAGCTGACTTCAGCTCAGGTCATGATCTCAGGGTTCATGGGTTCAAGCCCTGTGTCGGGCTCTGTGCTGACAGCTCAGAGCCTGGAGCTGCTTCGGATTCTGTGTCTCCCTCTCTCTGTCCCTCCCCTGCTTGTGCTCTGTCTCTCACTCTAAAAAAAAAAAAAAACACATTAAAAATACATTTTAAAACACAAACAAAAACCAGACAAGTGCGCTAACCCTATAGAACTGAAGTAATGAGAAATCGCAAGATGGGAGAAAAGTTTAGGCTTGTCCCACAGCAGGTGTCAGAGCCTCGGAGTAGTTTAGAGGCAAAGAGCATCCATCGCGGTGGTAAATAAGAGAAACACGCTGGTCACTTAGCTGGGCAGGAAGACGTGCTGGGTGCTGATATTTACACTCATTTCCAGAGGAAAAGTACGAGCCCACAAAAAGGAAATAGAGAGGTGACAGACGCAGGCACACGGCGGATCAGGGCTCACTGGGGGGCGCGTAGCGAGATGATGCACCTGCTCCCCCGCCCCCCCACCCGCCACAGCACCTGGCCCTCCTGTGAGCTCCACCTCCAGCCGCACAGAACAACTCTCTTCTCAAAAACAGAGAGCACTCGGGGGGACTAACCCAGAAGGCACGTTCCCACCCCTGGGCCTCACGCCATGTTCCATGTCCCCCCCCGGGGCCCCTCCACCCCATTCTCCCACCTCTGACCTTCACGCTGCCCAAGGTCACCCACTCAGCACTTGGGACATTCCCGATTTCTTTGGGAATTATCTTTGGTGCTTTATTTGGAAGACTTTTGGCTTTGGCCACATCAACCCCGCTCTCCTGAGCAAGGAGACAGTGCGCGGGCTCGGAAGGCCTGACAGCTGAGCCGGAGCCTGTGCGAAGGGAGATCCCAAACAAAGAAGAAAGGTTACACAAACTGCAAGAAACTGGGTCATGGCTCTGGAAACTCACCACCTGTCTGAGTGTATAAAGCCGATTTCTATGCAGTTTGAAAAAGAGGGTTTTGTAAAAAACAAACAAACAAACAAACAAAAAACCTTTCTTTGGGGGAAGACCGTGTCAGGAGGGGCTGGCCCCAACTTTACAGCCATGACGGGGACAGGAGCCCCTCGCAGGGGGTGGGGACCGTCACCGCACGGCGCCACCTCAGGAAAGTCTTCCTGCACCTTCCTCGTCCACTAACCGCCAGGGGTCAGCGATCAACACCACGTCCAGACCCGAGAACTGCAGGCGTGTGGACGTGAGGCGGGCCCCTCCCCCACCGGAGGACAGGTGCACGGCCCGCACGCAGCCCTCGGTGGTCAAGGCGGGAGCTTTGCGCCCTTTCAGTGACAATTTAACTATCGGGTTAAAAATATATTTGTAACATAGACTATACAGCATTGCATTCCCTAAAAAAATAACAAAAAATCCATGGGATTTGTCGTTTTCTTCGAGTGACGGGGAAAAGCTTCCCCACCTCATATATTTCGAAAGCACGACGGGTCGTACCTCAGGGCCCCACGGCTGGTCACCGCAGTCTATGGGCTGTGTCTCTAAGAGCTGCCTGAGGACCCCGAGGCTCACATGCGCCAGGGCAGGCTCACCAGCACCCAGAACGTTCGAAGCCCTAAAAAAAGCTCTGGTGATTTTTTAATGTTCAGATAAAGGCTATTTCCAGCGCCACTCCGGCTACTTCTTTCAGAGTTGGGCATTTTCCAAGTAAATCAAGGAGGCCCCTAGCTCCGCGAGGGCAGCGTTAAGGATGATAGTTCAGTACTAACTTCCTTCTTTGTTGGAGTGTTTGACTCCACTGCTGTGCGTAGGGACGGAGGAAGGAGCGGCCACCCTGTCATAAAATCATCCGCCAGCCTGATAGCGGCAGAGCAGGTGACGCGCGGTCAGGGAGAGACGGCTACATTCAGGTGCTGGCAGCTCGGTCTGTCCCTTCTCCTAGCGGCAGCTGACAAGCAGCCAGGCCTTGTGCACGCGGAGGGTCCCCGGCCCACGGTCACGGCAGGCTGGTGGGAGGGCCAGGGGTGGTTGTGGGATTCCCCTGCACAGGCACACGCACACACGGAGTACGTGTGTGTGCCCACGCATGCACTACACACACATAGTACACATGCAGTGCCGCACACTGAATACAGCGCATACACACTATACGCAGTAACACACACAGAGTACATACAGTGCACACACAGAATATATCAAATGTACACACACAGTCTATACAATGTCAACACACAGTACATGTAGTGTACACACATAGAGTATACTCAGTGTACACTCAGAGTATAGAGAGAGTATGCAAACAGTATAGACAGTGCACACACTGTGTAGGCAGTGCACACACACACAGAGTATATTCAGTGTACACACAGAGAGTGTAGACAGTGCACACATAGTATAGGCAGTGCACACACAGTTTAGGCAGTGCACACACAGTATAGAAAGTGCACATACAGTATACAGACAGCGCACACACAGTATCAACAGTGCACACACAGTGTAGACAGTGCACACACAGTATAAAGACAGTCCACACACAGTATTGATAGTGCACACACAGTATAAAGACAGTCCACACACAGTATCGATAGTGCACACACAGTGTAGGCAGTGCACACACACAGAGTATATTCAGTGTACACACAGAGAGAGTGTAGACAGTGCACACACAGTGTAGGCAGTGCACACACATTATAGAAACTGTACACACAGTATATAGACAGTGCACATACAGTATACAGACAGTGCACACAAAGTATCAACAGTGCACACAGAGTATCAACAGTGCACACACACAGAGTATAGATAGTGTGCACACAATATAAAGACAATGCACACACAGTATCGATAGTGCACACACAGTGTAGGCAGTGCACACACACAGAGTATATTCAGTGTACACAGAGAGAGTGTAGACAGTGCACACATAGTATAGACAGTGCACACACAGTATCGACAGTGCACGCACAGTATCAACAGTGCACACACAGCGTAGACAGTGCACACACACAGAGTATATTCAGTGCACACACAGAGTGTAGACAGTGTACACAGAGTATACGGATGCACGTATATACACATGATGGATACTGGTTCTCCGTGTGTCTCTGCCGGTGAAGACAGAGTCATTCTGCACCATGAACTATCAGCCAGATTCCTGTCTCCCGAAACCAAGCCTCTCTGCACCCCGTCGCAACCGCAGAGAGAGAGCATGGGTGAAACTGCTGCTCTGAAACAAAAATGCCCTCCTGGTGAGCACAGTGTCCTTCAGGACGCCCAGCATCACCCGTAGCCAATCTGGAGGGCCTTGCTCACGCGAGTGAGCTTCAGACAGAGTGACAGAGGCACACTGCCACTCCAGTTAATGGATTTATCAAATACCTTATTTCATGCTTTCTGCTTTTGATTTATGAATTTTGATCCTGGAGACAAGGACCCTGTGAGTATTGATTGTGGGAAATGTCAGACCAACAGAAGTTAATTTCGCCTGTGCATGTGGAAGTCTCTGATTCTCTGACAGTGCTGTCTGTGGAGGCCCGGCTGTCAGGCACTCGGTGACACCGTCCTGTCACCACGCACCGTCACCACGGGCAGTGGCCCCACCCAGCGAGCCGAGCCGCGCTGTGTTATGCATTGAAGTGACACAAATATGTATCTGGAGTGGGGGGCTCCGCAAGCCTCCGGCTGTGGGCGTAGGGGAAGCGGCTGGACCCCGAGGGATGCCGCCGGAGAGGGGCGAGGTGAGGCGGGCAGGGTGCCCTGGCCTCTGAGACTTCACGCTTTTGATCGCAATATGCCTGACAGGATAATGGAATGTCATTCTGCCAGCTCTCGAGCTGGTTAGGGACAGTTTATTTATTGATTGACTTTCTTTGTAAATTATCAATCTTTCTTACACCCCAGTCACTGAGTCATTACTTATGCAGTAATGTACTAACGTGGCGTCGGGAAGCGTCAGGTCCCCACGCGGGGCCGCGGGGGCCCCGGAGGCTGTGTGGCGAGGGGTGAAACGGCCGCCTTCACCGGGGACATAAGACTCCACGCAGGATATGTTATAAGACAATGACAGCTCAGCTACAGTTCATAGAGCATCATACGCTTAAATTAACACATAGACGTGGTGCCGATGACCCTGCGCTGATGGAATGAGCATCCCTCCTCAGGTTGCACAAAGACAAAGGAGAAAGAAAACTAACGTATGTGGAGCAGACCAGTACTGTCCTTCTCTTGCCCTGACTGTAAGGCTAATTCCATCTTAACTGCACTATAACCTTTCAGTCAGTCGCTTTGTATTCTTGCGAAAAAATATCTACATCCAAAGGTCAAATATCATACAGTTTGGCTGAGGCATTCAATGACACCAGCCCACTATGTTTCCTGGATATTGATGTTTTAAATGCGGTTTATTTTTTAGAGAAGTGTGCGGTTCACAGCAAAATTGAGAGGAAGACAGTGCTTCCCCATATGCACCCTGACCCCACGGGGGCACAGCCTTGCCCATGACCAACGTTCCCAGCACACTGGCACATGTGAACTTACACTGATGCGCATTCTCCCCTGGAGTCCGCAGTGTCCGTCAGGGCTCACTCTTGGTGTCGTGCGTTCGGTGGGATTGGGCAAATGTGTGATGATGCACATCCCTCATTCGAGTATCACACAGAGGAGTCTCTCTGCCCTGAATATCCTGTGTCCATCGTCTCTGTCTCCCCCCGGCCCCTGACACCTGCTCATCTTTTCATTTCCTCCACAGGTTTGCATTTTCCAGAATGCCCTGTGGTTGAAATCATATAGTGTAAAGCCTTTCCGGACTGGCGTCTTCCACTTAGTGATTGCATTTAGGTTTCCTCTGTGTCTTTTCATGGCTTCATAGCTCATTTCTTTTTAGTGCTGAATAATATTCAATTGTTCAGATGTGCTGCAGTTTACATCAGCCTGCTGAAGAATGTCGTGGTTGCTTCTAAATGTTGGAAATTATGAATAACACTTCTCTAAGCATCCATGTGCAAACTTTTGGATGGAACTACATTTTCAAATCATTTGGATAGATGCCAAGGGACGTAATCTCTGGATCATACGGTATGAGTACATTTAGTTTTACAAGAAATCGCCGATGCATCTTTCAAAGTGGCTGCACCATTTTGTGTTCTCAGGAGCAGCAAAGCATGATTCCTGTTGCTTCACGGCCTCACGAGCGTTTGGTGGTGTCACTAGATTTTACAAGAGATTATACTGACTGCACATAAACACAGCTTTACTGCCTCCTTCTTAACCTGGCTGCCTTTCATTTATTTTTCTTGAGTTACCTTGGAAAGACCACACCCCCCCAACCCCAGAGAATGTTCCCAATCCTACTGGGAACGTATTCAGTTCTTCATTATTTAGTATTATGTTACCTGAAAGTTTTTCACTAATGTCCTTTGTCAAGTTAGAGAAGTTTACTTCTATTCCTAGGAGGCTGAGAGTACGTATCAAGTATGGATGTTGGACTCTATCAACTGATTTTTCTCTATATGGACAATAACATACATTTCTTCTTTTAGTTTTCAATGAATTGATTTTTGAAATGTCAAATCACCTTTGCATTTGGAGATCAACCTCACTATATACTGATACATTGTTTTGGGGTTGAATTTGCTAAAACTTTGCTTCAAATGTTTTTATGAATGTTCAGAAGGGAGACTGGTTTGTAGACTATTTGTAATATTTTTTCCTGGTTTTGAAATGGCTGTAAAGAGTTAGTTGAGAAGTATTCTCGCTTCTTCAATAGAATGGAAGAGTTTGTATAAAAGCAGTTTTCATTTTTCCTTAAACATTTTCTTGAAATTCACTAGTGAAGCCATCTGAGCCTAAAGTTTTCTTTGTGGGAAGGTCTTTCTTTCTTCCTTTCTTTCTTCCTTCCTTCCTTCCTTCCTTCCTTCCTTCTTTTCTTTTCTTTCTTTCTTTCTTTCTTTCTTTCTTTCTTTCTTTCTTTCTTTCTTTCTTTCTTTCTTTCTTTCTTCCTTCCTTCCTTCCTTCCTTCCTTCCTTCCTTCCTTCCTTCCTCCCTTTCTTTTTTTTGCAACAAATTCAATTACTTTAATGAGCACGGGGCTATTAAGGCGTCCTGTTTTTTCTTAAGTGATCTTTAGTGATGTGTGTCTCTCATGAAAGTGCCTATCTTGGTTGTCCTCTGGCTTTTAAAATTTGTTGGCCTCACATTATTCATGTTCTTTTAATATAAATCTTTTAATATCTGTAGAAACTAGTGATGTCAACTTAATATCTGTAGAAACTAGTGATGTCAACTCTCTTGTTCATGGTATTGGTAAATTGTCTGTTCTGTTTTTTTCTTGATCATTCTGTCTTGGAGTTTATCAATTTTATCGATCTTCTCAAAAAACCAGTTTTTGGTTTCACTGATTTTCTCTATTGTATTTCTCTTTTCTATTCTATTGATGTCAGCTCTAATCTTTATTATTTCTTGTCTTCTGCTTGCTTTGAGTTTAATTGGCTCTTCTCCCTCTACTGTGCTGAGGCAGAAGCTGAGGCCAATGAGTGGAAACCATTCTTTGTTTCCAGTATGTGCTTGTGATGCCGCACATTCCAGACTCACTACGGGTACAGCATCATCTAGCACATCCAGTTTCCATTTTGACTTCTTCTTTGACCCATGAGCCTTCCGAGAAATGTGTCATTCACTTTCAGATAGTTGGGAATTCTGCAGACTTCTGTCTGCTATTGGTTTCTAATTTAATCCTGTTGTTGCTAGAGCACCACCCCATATGACTTGAATCCTTTTAAATGTATCAGACTTTTTTTTATGGCATCACAGTCTTTCCCAACCAATTCTCTGTGTGCACTTGAGCAGAATGTGTGTTCTCTGTTATTGGTGGAATGTTTTGTTAATAATAATGAGGTCAAGTTGGCCAATAGCGTGGCTCAATTTCTCTACATCCCTCTTGATTTTCTGTCCAGCTCTTCTAGAAACTACTGAGATAGGGTAGGAAAATCTGTAACAGTCATTGTGATTAATCTATTTTCCCTTGCAGTACGGTGAGATTTTGCTTTATGTGTTTCAAAGCAATGTTGTTAGGTCTTTAAATGTTTAGAATTGTTATGTCTGGTTCAGCTGAGCTTTTGTCATTAGGAAATCAACTTCTCTGGTAAGATCTTTTTCTCTGAAATCTGGTGCATATTTATATATTGACACCAGTTTTCTTCTAATCAGTGTTAATGTGATACATGATTTTCCATCTTTTTATTTCCAGTCTGCTTGTGTCTTTAAATTTAATGTGTGTGTGGAGGCGGTGGGGGGGGCGGGGGGAGAAGGCTATCCAACTTCAGACCCTCTGTCTTTTCTTTATGTTATTTAGGCCAATCCTGTTTTGTGGGTTATTGGGCTTGTCACAGTTTCTCTTACCATGCTGTTGTTCTCTACGTGTCCCATTGGGCTTTGTTCTTTTACTTCTTTATCTGGTTTCCTATGGTTAAATGAGTATGTTTTATCATTTTATTTTATTTTTCTTGATTTATTAGTTGTAGCTCTTTGTTCCGTTAGTTTAGTGGTTGTTCTAGGTTTTATAATATATGTGGTAGGCAGAATAAGGGTCCTCAAAGATGCCCTATGGATATATTATGATACATAGCAAAGCAGAATTAAGGTTGAAGATGGGATTAAGTTTTCTAATCAGCTAAAAATACGGAGACTATTCTGGATTTTCGTCCGGCCTCATGTAATCATAAGTCTTTAAATGTGGAAGGGGCATGAAGGCGGAGGGTCAGAGTTACAGCCACAGACGCTAGAAGGACTGAACTTGTTGTTCCCCACGTTGAAGCTGGGAGGGGCTGTGGGACAGGAGGTGTGCAAGTGGCTTTTAGGCGCTCGGAGGGGCAAGAAGATGCATCTGCGCCAGAGCCTCTCGGAAGAACGCAGCCCTAGTGACACCGTGATTTCAGTGCAGTGAATCCATCTGAGAACCACAACTTCCAGAACCATAATATGTCATCTACGTAGAACACTCACCAACAATATAAGCAAGTATGAACAAATCCAAGTCTGGTATCACACTTGCTATGGTTACTACAACGTTGTATTTTACACATTACAATGATGTACTCGTTAGTGTATGAAATTGTGATTGCAATCTCATATGGGGAGGCTCTTAATGGAGACTAAACTCAGAAGTGTTTGGTCACACTGTAATGGAAGACACAATGGGCTCCAGACTGGTTTGGTTCTGAAATTGTTCTCTGACTTTGCCCAGATTCCCAGACCAGGTAGCCCAGCTCCAGCCCAACCCAGCCCCACCCCCAGCCCCACCCCCACCCCCAGCCCCACCCCCACCCTCAGCCCCACCCCCCATCCCCAGCTCAGACCCACCCCCAACCCCACCCCCCCCAACCCAGCCCCACCCCTGGCCCCAGCCCCCAGGCCCACCCCCACCCCCAGCTCAGACCCACCCCAGCCCCATCCCTACCCCAGCCCACCCCAGCCCAGCCCCACCCCACACACCACACCCAGCCCCACCCCCCATCCCCAGCTCAGACCCACCCAGCCCCCCCACCCCCAACCTTGGCCCCACCCACAGCCCCAGCACCCAGGCCCACCCCCACCCCCCGTCCCAGCCCCACCCCCCACCCCCAGCTCAGCCCCACCCCCAGCCCACCCACAGCCCAGCCCCACCCCCAGCCACAGCCCAGCCACACCCCCAGCCCCCAGCTCAGGCCACCCCCAGCCCCACCCCCACCCCCAGCCCAGTCCCACCCCCACCCCCACAGCTCGAGACCTACCCCCAGCCCCACCCCACCCCCAGCCCAGCCCCACACCCCCAGCCGCCCCACCCAGCCACCCCCCAGCCACACCCCCAGCCCCAGTCCAGCCACACCCCACCCCCAGCTCAGACCCACCCCAGCCCAGCTCAGACCACCCCAGACCCACCCCCACCCCAGCCCACCCCCAGCCCAGCCCCACCCCCCACCCCCAGCTCAGACCCACCCCAGCCCAGCTCAGGCCCACCCCCCAGACCCACCCCACCACAGCCCACCCCAGCCCAGCCCCAGCAGCCCCAGCCCAGCCCCACCCCCACCCCAGCCCTACCCTAGCCCACCCCAGTTTGTTCTGTCAGTCACAAAGGGCCACATATCTTTCAGCAGATTCAGTAGACTTCAGTGTGGATTCGTGACTCAGTTCCGGTTACTTAGTCAATAAAAGACATTTGTGGAAAGCGCTCTTAGAAATATTTTCCATTTTGATGAAAAAAAGCGTAGGGGAAAGAATCATTTATTTTATCGCCACCCGATTTTGTAAAGATAGGAAGCCTGGTGTTCCTGAGGCTCCTTGACCATGAGGAGGTCCAAGCCCAGTGCAGTGAGGACCAGAGAGCCAGAGGATGGGAGATGTGAGCACAAGGTGTTCTGGAGCCCTGGCTGAAGCAACACCAGCAACACACATCTCCCGGCACCAAGCTACATGGCATCAAGAATCATTTAGTATTTGAGACAACTGAATTATTTTCTATTGGTTTCCTATAATATACTAGTTACGATGCTGTGTGCTAACTTAGCAAAAAATGAATAAAGAGTCAAAATGTGTGTGTGTGTGTGTGTGTGTGTGTGTGTGTGTGTGTGTGTGTGTGTGTGTGAGGGCCTTCCCTCTGTGCCTTGAGACCAACATTAAGGTAGAAATTTAAGTGTTATGAGCTCCTCTCACTTATTAGTAAGTTGCCTGACCATGGATGTCAGGCAGTTCACTCAAACGCTCTGGGCCTCAGTTTCCTCACATTGACTTAAACAAGTTCTTGTAATGATCTACGCAAAGCTGTAAGCCATTTAGAAAGTGCAAAGTACAACATAAATCCTAAAAAACAGCACAGTCAATCCCATCCTGCTTAAAGCCATTAAAAGGGCTGTTAGATGTAAGCGGGGCTTTGGGTTTTTTGATGTTTCTTTTTTTCAGGGGTTGTACATCAATTTTCAAAGGCCTTTTGCGGTGTCATTAAATTTCATAAATGTGACTCTCACTCTGTGGTTTCCTAACGATCTTCTCTTAGAAACGGCAAAGGAGTGCATGGGTAGCTCAGCCAGTTAACTGTCTGACTCACAGTTTGTGAGTTGGAGCCCCACATTGGGCTTTGCACTGACAGCACAGGGCCTGCTTGGGATTCTCTGACTCCCTCTCTCTTTACCCTTCCCTCACTTGTTCTGTCTCTGTCTCTTTCTCTCTCTCAAAAACAAACAAATAAATAAACAAACAAATTTAAGAAAAGAAATACATTTATTTATTTATTTTAGAGGGGTCCCTTTACCATGCTTTCCTCGTCCTAGAGTTCTGCCAGTGAGTCCTGTGGTCCAGGGAAGTGTTCCCGGCCAGTTCCAAAGTTGTCACCTGTTATAAGCTATCGCCCTTACCACTGTAACTATTTTAAAGATGTTGATAAAACCTAAGCCTAAATTACTGTCACAATGTTTGCTAGACAGAGAAGGAGACCTGGCCTCTCCTGTTGGACATACATGAAGCTCATGGCCGCCATCTTGCAACCACAAAGGCAGACAGCATGGAGGTAGCGCGGTCAACTCAGGGAAGGGAGATGGAGTCGTTGCTGTCCCCATGGACTTCTCATTGACATAAGCCAATCAAGCCTACAGCTTCTTTGTTACTCTGTTACTTTTAAAGTGACTACTTTCTGCTGCTTTAAGTGACACTTTAAGAGTATAGAGCAACACCTTGGAAACAGAACAATGGCAAGCTTTTGAGAAGAGCTAATAACGTAAATCACTTGAGTAGATGAAGAATAATATAAAATCTTAAAACAATTTTTTAACGTTTGAAAGACAGAGAGAGACAGAGTGTTAATGGGGGGGGGGTGCAGAGACAGAGGGAGACACAGAATCCAAAGCAGCTCCAGGCTCTGAGCTGTCAGCACAGAGCCCAACGTGGGACTCGAGCTCAGGAACTGTGAGATCATGACCTGAGCTGAAGTCGGACGCTTAACCAGCTGAGCCTCCCCGACACTCCAGGAAGATCATAAAATCTTAATGATGAGTGTTCGGTATGTTTCAGAAATCACACCTGTATGCACGCTCGGCCACAGCTGTATTAAATGCTAGATGAGGTAGAAATTCAAGCCTGTGTGGCCCCCACCTCCGTTCCTACCAGGGCCCTTCTGCTCCCCGTGGGCACCCTCACTTGGCAAAGCCCTGCACCTGTTTGGGACCCGTGCACAGAGTCTCTCCTTTCTGGATGCGGTCTGTCTCTTCCGGGCTAATCATACCGTGTGCGCATGGCCGTGATGCACCCAGGAGTGCCTGTGTTTGTCGCGTGTGCCACTTCTCTCGCTGCACTGCGAGCACCCGACAATAAGGAGTCCGTCTACGTGGGCATCACCAGGAGAAGCATCGTACTCGCTGCTCAACAACAATTGATTGTCGACTAAACGAATGCACAAGCACACAGATGCGAGAACGGATTTTGGAAGAAGATGACAAAGAATGTAGAATAATGGCAAAACCCATTGGCTGCCAGCAATGCCGTGATTGTGGAATTGCCGGGTTTTGTTGTGGGATTTCACTGTAAAGAGCGAGAAGCTTAGTTGAAGTCTGTAAAAACATGAATGCGTGCCCAAAAGATGAGTAACTATGAGGCTGTATTGTATGTTGGTCGAGATTTGCGGCTGATATTGTCAAAAAGAGTCAGCTGAAAACTTCATTTCCTAGTCTGTGCTGCTGCTGGCTGGGAGCTTTCCCCGGGAAAGACGGAAAGTTGACACGGATCAACCCTGGATCTGGGGTAGAGAAACAGCAGTGCGCACCACTCAGCTGTACTTCTCACTACCACTCGCGCCCCGCTATCTGTTGGGGCCCCTTGCATCACTGCTGTTCTTCTGCAAGAGGATCTCCCATCCAGCAGCACCAGCTGTGCGTGCCTCCTGGCCAGACTGTAAGCCACTGAGATCGTATTCAACCTGCTACCACCCTGAAGAGCATGGTGCTTGGCACAAAGTGGGTGCTCAGTGAATGATTGTTGAGTGATTGAAAGGAGTACAGGCCAAAGTATTTCGAGGGTAGTTCATTGCCTTGCAGTAGAGGTGCTTCATAGAGTCAGACCTGAAGAGGACATGTGGACTTGGAGTCTCACAGGTGAACTTCAGACTCAACACCCAAAAAATAATCCAGGAAAAAAATGGGCAGAAGACATGATCAGACACTGCTCCAAAGAAGACATCCAGGTGGCTAACAGGCCTATGAAAAGATGCTCAACATCACTCACCATCAGGGAAAAACAAGTCAGAACCGCAATGAGATAGCACCTCACACCTGTCAGGATGGCTACAATGAACAACGCAGGCTACAACACACGTTGGCGAGGGTGTGGAGAAGGGGGGGGCCCTCTTGCACTGTTGGTGGGAATGCACACGGGTACAGCCACTGTGGAAAACAGTACGAAGTTTCCTCAAAACTTAAAAGTAGAACTACTCTATAACCCAGGTCGGTACCTTATAATAACCTACAATTGGACTGCTAGGTATTTATCCAAAGGATACAGGAGTGATGATTCGAAGGGCCACATGCACCCCAATGTGGAACGCAGCACTGTCAACAGTAGCCAAACTGTGGAAAGAGCCCAAATGTCCACTGACTGATGAATGGATAAAGAAGATTTGGTAAATATATATACATATAGGGTATATATATATATATTATATATATGTATATAGTGGAATATTACTCAACAAAGAGAATGAAATCTTGCCATTTGCAACTACATGGATGGAACTAGAATGTATTATACTAAAAGGAATAAGTCAATCAGAGAAAGACAAATATGTAATTTCACTCATATGTAGGATCTGAGAAACAGCAAACGAACATAGGGGAAAGGAAAGAAAAAATAAGATAAAAGTAGAAAGGGAGGGGCGCCTGGGTGGCTTAGTCGGTTAAGCGTCTGACTTTCGCTCAGGTCATGATCTCGCGGTTCGTGGGTTCAAGCCCCGCGTCGGGCTCTGTGCTGACTGCCAGCTCAGAGCCTGGAGCCTGTTTCAGTCTGTGACTCCCTCTCTCTCTGATCCTCCCCTGCTCACGCTGTCTCTCTCTCTCCTAGAAATAAATAAAACGTTAAAAAAAAATTAAAAAAAAAGTAGAAAGGGAGACAAACCATAAAATACTTAAAAGCAGAGAACAAACTGAGGATTGTTGAAGGGGAGGTGGTGGGGGATGGGCTGGATGGTGGGGGGCACTGAGGAGGGCACCTGTTGGGATGAGCACCGGGTGTTACATGAAGGTGCTGAATCCCTGGGTCCCACTCCTGAAACCAACACTACCCTGTGTGTTAACTAACTTCAATTTAAATATAAATACATTTTAAAACATGCTGAAGCTACTGTTAGCTAAGTATTCTAAATGAAATACCTAGAAGTTTAAAAATCCGTTAATTTTTTAAAAATCCATGTATATACACACAGTTAAAGTAAGTGAAACAAAATTTATCCGTGAAAGTATCTTCAAAATGTAAGTATTTTTTAAAAAGGCAAGTAATCCACCACTTTTTAACATACCTTGATGGACACCTGGGTGGCTCAGTTGGTTGGGCATCTGACTTCGGCTCAGGTCGTGATCTCACAGTTTGTGGGTTCAAGCCCGGCGTCGGGCTCTGTGCTGACAGCTCAGAGCCTGGAGCCTGTTTCAGATTCTGTGTCTCCCTCTCTCTCTGACCCTCCCCTGCTTGCTCATGCTGTCTCTCTCTCAGAAATAAATAAAATATTTTAAAAATTTAAAAATAAATACATAAATAAATTACCTTGAATTCTCTGTTCTGATATTAAAAATATAAATTATACCAATTTCTTCTGCAAGGCTATCTGTCAAAACAAAACTTCTAGAAATACAAGTTCTAGGGGAGCTGTTTGAGTTATATGCTCGTGGCTTGTGCTGTGGCCAAGCTCCAGCGATCTTCCAATTCCGTTAGTTGTTTGCTGAATGCAGCCACCCATTGCACACATCTTCTAACATTTGCTCATATGGTTAAAAAAAAAAAGAGTAATGAAAGCACACTTGTTCTTGCTTTCAGTCACGCTTATGTTCATTGATTCAGTTAAATTAATTATGTAGCCACATACGATTACAAACATCGTTTGCTGCATTGTATTATTTCTATTCACCTAAAAATTTGGATGGCGTATCTCATCCCCAGAAAGGGTGCAGGAGATAGGAAGGAATGAAGCCGTGTTGATTATTTAGAGTGAGAAGATAATTTACAGGGAAAGATGACCGCTGTTTTGCTCCCGGGAAATACTGCCATGTCACCGGCTGGCTAGGACATAAAACACCTGCTACATAACCATGGTTTGCTAATTTGCAGAAAGCATACGTAAAAAAAAAAAAAAGTTTATTTATTTTGAGAGTGAGGGGAATGAAGGGCAGCGGGTGGGGGGAGGCAAGGGTCAAACAGGTCCCTCATTCAGTGCGCAGGGCCCAAAGCGGGGCTCGATCCCCTCCCAGAGAGGTGATGAACTGGGCTGAAATCAAGAGTCGGACACTTAACCGACTGAGTCCCCAAGGGCCCTGGACGCAGGGCACATACTTTCAATACCTCGAATAAATAGGCTTCAGGGTTCCCACGGAAGCTGCTCCAGGAAAGTCTCCTCTCTCATCTGCTGTTGGGACTGTGGCCTAAAATCCAGCCTACCGCCTGTTTTGTAAATAAAGTTTTATTGGCACAGGGCCACGTTCACTCATTTAAGTGTTGTCTGAGGCCCCTTTGCATGACAATGGCGGGATGAGTAGTGACCCCAGAGGCCCGAGGCCTACCCTAAGGCATTTACCCCGGCCCTTTCCAGGAAGCTTGCAGACTCCAGCCTAGACAGAACAGCGCATCGACGGGATCTCTGTTCTCAGACGCGGGAAAGGGCAGAGATCCGGGAAGTGACCCTAATGTCCTCTTGGGCAGGAGAGATGAGGACACGGTGACAGCTTGGCCCGGACAACGGCGAGTACTGTCTGAGTGCTGGAGGTGTTCTCCCCCTTGCCCGGCCGTTCCGCAGGGGGCGTCTGGAGTGCCCTTGACCAAGGTCACCCCCAGAGCAACAGACAGAGCCAAGTGGACCCGGGGCACTTCCACGGCCCTTCTCAGCGGCAGCGTGGCCTGCGCCACGCTGGCCCCTGCGTCTGGCTGGCCCGCGACATCGACTTCCGACCCGTCTAATCACATACTGCTGTTGTTTCATTTCAAATGTAAAACCAGACTTCTGATTCCTCCTTACGGAACGAAGGCAAGAGCTCGCATCATGGCCCCGGGCTAAGCGACAATCAGGTGTCCTCGTGATCTCTGAATAATCTGTGGAAAAATGGAGACATTTTGCTGTTACCCAAAGAGACATGTGTTGGCTAAGAACAATCACACTTTACAAATTATTGAATTGGCAACATTCACAAAAAGGCCCCGGAGAATGTTTTCCAGATGTGAGGACTGGAGACCTAGAAATTCAGTTCTTCAGGAGTTCTGAAGACACGGGCAAGTCATGTGAAAACAATGACGGCCACGGGGCTTGGGTGTGCAGCTGTCCACCCGCATGTGCGTGCACGTGTGCATGTACGGGTGTGTGCATGAGTGTGTGTGTGGGAGTGTGCGTGTGCACAGGCATGTGCGTGGGTGGGTGTGTGTGCACGGGTGTGTGTATGGGTGTGTGCATGTGCAGACGTGTGTGTGTGCATGGGTGCATGTGCTGGCGTGTGTGTGCCCTGGTGCACGTACGGGTGGGTGCATTTGCGGATGTGTGCATGAGAGTGTGTGGGTGTGTGCACACGTGCGTACGGGTTACGGTTTGCACGGGTGCACGTACGTGTGTGCTCACAGGAGCATGTACCAGTGCATTCATGGGTGCGCGTATGAGCGTGTGTGTGTGCATGGGTGAGTATACAAGCATGTGTGTGCACGCATGCATGGGCGCGTGTGTGCGTAGGTGTGTGTACAGGGGCGTGCGCACGTGTGGGCGGGTGTGTGGGCGTGTGTGTGCGCAGGCATGCCGGCGCATTATGTGCACTCACGTGTGCTGCTCTTAGGGTGCGTGTGAGCGCGAGTGTGCGCGTGCGGCCGGGTCTCTCGGCGCGCTCGGGGCCGCCTACAACAGAGCGGACTTCGGTTTTCGGCGCCCCTCGCCGGCCGGGCAGAAGCCGCGCTCGGCCGCCAGCCTGCGAGGCGGGCACGGCTGACGCGCCCACAGGGGCGGGCCCGCGCCGACCCCGCTGCCCACGACGCGCGCGGGGGGAGCCGCGGGTGGGCGGGCGGCCGGTTCCCTCCGCCTGCGGGCCGTGTCTGCGCGCTGCCTGACTCCTAACCGTATCGCAAACAGCTTCCAGATGCTTCCGTCCCCAGCCTTCCCGGGAATTCCTGCCCTTCACAGATGCCTCTCCATGAGGGGGGTCTGCCTCTCAGTAAAATGCAGTGGATTTCACTAATCATTCATTTCCAATCTTCCTGACGGGACTTTATTAATAAACTCGCTTCATCTGTCTCTCTGGCTGGGGAGAGTTAACGGCTTAGTCGGTGAGCGGGGAGAGGGTGTCGGGGCTGCCGGGGGCGGGGGGTCTGTCTGCGCTCTGTGTGGACCGCGCGCGGCGGAGGCGCAGGGGGAGCGCGGAGGAAGCGGGGGCGCGCGGGGCGCGGGGCGCGGGGGCGGGGGGCACGGGGGGGCGCAGGGCGCGGGGAGGGGCGCGGGGGAGCGGCGGGGCAGGCGGGGAGCGCAGGAAAGCGGGAGGCGCGGAGCGCAGGGGGCGCGGGGGGGCGCGGGGCGCGGGGAGCGCGGGGCGCGGGGAGGCGCGGGGAAGGCGGGGGAGGCGCGGGGCGCGGGGGCGCGGGGGAGCGCGGGGGGCGCGGGGGGCGCGGGGAGCGCGGGAGCGGGGGCGCGGGGCGCGGGGGGCAAGGCCGGGCGCAGGGGCGCGGGGGCGCGGGGGGCGCGCGGGGAGCGGGGCACGGGAGGCCCGGGGGGCGGGCGGGGGCCCCGGGCGCGGGCGCGGGGGGGGCGCGGGGGCGCGGGAGGCGCGGGGCGCAGGCGCGGGCGGGGCGCCCCGGGGCCAAGGCCGGGCGCGGGCGCACCAGCCCCAGCCCAGGCCTCGCTCTGGGACCGCGCCGGCCTCCTCCCTCCGCGGCCACCCACCTGCGCAGGCCCTGCCTCTAATCAGGCTTTAAATGAGAAACACAACGGAGACCTTCCTGCACCGCCCCACCCCCCTGCATGTTCAGCTGGGAGAGGGGGAGCCTTTCTTTCTCCTGCTCGGTTCCGGGAGGGAGCGTCACCCTGCTGGGCTGCAGCGGGACAGCCCAGCACGGGGTGGGTGCCCAGACCAGCCTGGCCGGGGACACGTCCACCTCTCTGCTCGCCCTCTAAACAGGACACCCCCACTGGTCTTCAACTTGTCCGGCCGTGAGCTTCCCAGATCCAAGCAATAGGCCGGGTCTCCGCGGACCTGCACGCGGCTCACATGACCTCCTGCCCCAGGACTCAACCCCCGGCCCTCAAACACCCTGGGGCCCCTCCCCCAGCCCCAGGACACCCCACCTCACCCCAACACACTGGGGCCCCTCCCCAGCCCTGGGACACCCCCCCCCACCTCACCCCAACACCCTGGGGGGCCGGGACACCCCACCTCACCCCAACACCCTGGCGCCCCTCCCCCAGCCCCGGACACCCCCACCTCACCCCAACACCCTGGCGCTCCCCCAGGCCCCGCCCCCTCACCCCCACCTCACCCCAACACCCTGGGGCCCCTCCCCCAGCCCTGACGCCCCCACCTCACCCCAGCACCCCCTGGGGCCCCTCCCCCAGCCCCCGGGACACCCCCCACCTCACCACAACACCCTGGCGCCCCTCCCCAGCCCCGGGTCACCCCCACCTCACCCCAACACCCTGGCGCCCCTCCCCCAGCCCCGGGTCACACACCCCCACCTCACGGACACCCCCCACCTCACCCCAACACCCTGGGCCCCTCCCCCAGCCCGGGTCACCCCCACCTCACCCCAACACCCTGGCGCCTCCCCAGCCCCCGGACACCCCCCCTCACCCCAACACCCTGGCCCTCCCACCCCCCCACAACACCCTGGCGCCCCTCCCCACAGCCCCGGGTCACACACCCCCACCTCACGGACACCCCCACCTCACCCCAACACCCTGGGGCCCCTCCCCAGCCCCGGGTCACCCCACCTCACCCCAACACCCTGGCGCCCCTCCCCCAGCCCCGGGTCACACCCCCCACCTCACGGACACCCCCACCTCACCCCAACACCCTGGGGCCCCTCCCAAAGCCCGGGACACCCCCCACCCACCCCAACACCCTGGGGCCTCTCCCCAGCCCGGGACCACCCCCACCTCACCCCAACACCCTGGGGCCTCTCCCCAGCCCCGGGACACACCCCCACCACCTCACCCCAACACCTGGGGCCCCTCCCCCAGCCCGGGACACACCCCCCACCTCCCACCCCCAACACCCTGGGGCCCCTCCCCCAGCCCCGGGACCACCCCCCACCTCACCCAACACCCTGGCGCCTCCCCAGCCCGGGACACCCCCCACCTCACCCCAACACCCTGGGGCCCCTCCCCAGCCCCGGGTCGCCCCCACCTCACCCCAACACCCTGGCGCCCCTCCCCCAGCCCGGGTCACACCCCACCTCACGGACACCCCCACCTCACCCCACACCCTGGGCCCTCCCCCCACACCCCCACCTCCCCAACACCCTGGGGCCTCCCCCAGCCCCGGGACACACCCCCCACCTCACCTCCCACCTGGGCCCCCAGCCGCGACCCCACCTCCCCCAACACCCCTGGGGCCTCCCCAGCCCACCCCCCACCTCACCCACACTTCCCACCTCACCCCAACACCCTGGGGCCCTGTCCGCACTTCCTGCCAGCCCCTAGCTCTCACCACCACCACCACCACCAGGAGCAACTAACCTGGCTCCCCTGGGCCCATCTCCCCACCCACCCACTTCTCAGAGAAGCCGGATTAGTATTCCCGAAGGCAGCCCTCACGCCCCCTCCTGCAGCTGCCCCTGTGCCCAGAAGAGTCACCCTCAGGCAGCTCTGCCACCTCCCCAGACACCGATGTCACCACCCCGCAGCCTGTGACCCCCCGACACGCCCCCACGGCGCGCGCCCCTGCCCTCTGCCCACACTCGCCCCACAGCAGGGACCCTCACCTGTGTCCTCAAGAGGCTCAGTGCACCTGTCACCCCCCCCCGGGCCTTCCCCTGGCTGTGACCCCACCCTCAGCCGGAGCAGAGGAAACCCTTCTCCACGTACCTGTTTTCCTGTTTTCCTTTCTGGCCTCCCCGGAACCTCCTGCCCCTGGGTTACTGCATCTCCTGAGTGACCTCTCTCTTAAGGGCACAGCCCGACCCAGCGTGCAGCAACTTTGAAGTAAATATCTGTTGAATAGTTGTCCTTGGAGAAACGTGGTCTCTGGGAGATGAAGTGACTTGCCTGAGACCCTCAACCTAGGAAACAGGAAGCCAGGGAAAGCCGGACCCTTCCGTGTGGAGCCCACAGCCGGGAGCCGGGCCACGCCCCACCTTGGCTACTGCTGGTAAACATCAGTGCTGCCTTTGATGGAGAGGAGAGGACTTCATCCTTCAAAATGCATCACTGCTGTCGCATGTCGTTAAGTGATGCACCCCTGTGTTTGCCTGCTGTGCTGAGTGAAAAATGCCTCCCAAATCTCTGTCCACTGCAGACCCTCAGGAAGTGCCCTTCTCCTCATAGGTAACATAGTGAGGATGAGGTCACAAACTGGGATTGACTCAGCCCCAAACCAGTGACTGATGCCCTTTTAAGATGACAGAAATCTGGGGGCGCCTGGGGGCTCAGTTGGTTAAGTGTCCAACTTCGGCTCAGGTCATGATCTCGAAGTTTTGTGAATTTGAGCCCCGTTTCCGACTCTGTGCTGACAGCGTGAAGCCTGCTTGGGATTCTCTCTCTCTCTCTCTCTCTCTCTCTCTCTTCCTCTCTCTGTCCCTCCCCCACTTGCACCCGTGATTTCTCTCTAAAAAAAAGAGAAAAAATTGCAGACACAGAGAGCTCCATGCCAGGACCCACGGGCCTGCACAGGGAGGAAGCCATGTGAGGGCGGAGGGACAGCGTGACCTATCGGCCTAGACAAGGGAGGGCCCCCCGCAGAGACTCCGGGGGAGCGCAGTCCTGCTGACACCTTGACTTTGAACTTTAGCCTTAAAACTGTGTGGGAATAAATTTCTGTTGGTTTAAGCAATCTAGTTTGTTTTGTTATGGGTTTGAATCTATGCCGAGTAAACTGTTACAAGTGTAAGGACTCATTTCAAAGATTAATTTCAATCATCAAGACATCATTTGTCATCGTTCGTCATCGTGCAAACTTACCCTGAAGTCATGCTCCAAATTCAAACAAGAACTTAGTGAACTAAGTTGGAAAGTGGAATAAAATATTTGCGTTTGCTCAATGGCTAAGGTCAATGTGGAGGGAAATAGATTTACAAGGTTAAAGTAAGGTTATGAGAATGTCCATTCCACCCTTGGAAACCAGAGGGTATACACATGTCCAGGCGGCTCAGCTAGACCAGTGAGCGACACTGAGTCCTCATCGCTGATGCGAGGGGTGTGGACTAGCGCACCGTGACAGGCACAGACTGCTTCCTGTGTGGGGCAATCTATGGATAGCACTGGCCATGGGCTCTGCCCACAGCAGAAAGCTGTGACTCCTTCTCTCTGGTGCTTGGTTCCTGGAACCTCATGTTCTACTTGCTGCCTTGGCTCGCAGGGAATTCTGAAATAAACGATCCATCACGGTTATGGCGCTACCCTCCACGGCAGGTGCACATGCTTCTGTTTCCTTGTGGCGCCTGTGACAACCATTTCTGTTTCTCTTATTGACACACGGTCAGTGTTAATAATCGATGAAATCCTTGCAAGAGAAACAGATTATAAATGTAGTTTAGCACACACGTGAAGGCGTTGATCACCACAAGCACGGAGCCCCACGTGAGCGCCCACGCCATCCCGGAGCCCACGTGAGCGCCCACGCCGTCCCGGAGCCCACGTGAGCGCCCGCGCCGTCCCGGAGCCCACGTGAGCGCCCACGCCGTCCCGGTGAGGCAGGAAGCTGAGGAGTGGTGGCACAGAGCAAGTGTGACACAAGGAGGACCTAAGACAGACAAGCCGAGGGGAAGGTGGACAACGTCTCGGGCAGAGGTGGGGGCAGGGGTGCGCCTGGCCAGGCTCGTCTGCGGCCCAGGGTCTGTGTGCAGAACCAGGGGTCCACTCTGGGCGGGACCCCAGCACTGGATCGGAGGATCACGGGTTCAAGTGCCAGGCGCGAGTGCTCACGGTGCACCCTGGCCGTGACATTTCTGGAAGTGCTTCAGCGGGCTGCTTCCTCGGGGGGCCGCGAGGCACCTGCTTCGTGTCCTGCAGGACACTTGCTGAACTAACAGAGCAATTGAGACCGGCCCGGAGCCTTCCCCGTGTCGCCCGGGGTCAGCCTTCAAATCTTGAACTGTCACTTCTCATTTCCCATGGAAAAGTTATAGATAAGAGAGAAACAAGCAAACAAGGTAAAATAAGCTGGAAAAAAATTACTCAATAAAAGGCAAAGATAAAGCAGTAAAAATAAGCAGCGGCAGTGAAAACATAAACGCCTGACTGGACAAAGCGGCACTGAAGGCCAGGCAGCGCTCTGTCCAGATTAGAGACAAATAAAGCAATAAAGCATGTCTCCAGTGCCTGGTCCGAGGTCCAGCTCGGGGCCCCGTGTCAGGGAGGGTCGCGGGTGAAGGTCCTGCACGGTGGCCGTCCCTTCAGATAACCACAGTCAGAGGGCGCTGGCCCTGACCGCAGTTTAATGGCGGGAGGGATGTCAGCTCGGCGGCCGCAGACACACCGGCTGAACTTCCGGAGCTCCGGATGCCGGGGAAGCAGGGGCCAGACGCCAGCGCCTCGCCACGCCTCTGTTGCTGCCACCGACCCCAGGCCACTTCCTAGTGGACCCGGGATGACAGCGGGGTCCCCACACACGCCAGAGGCGCTGGCATCAAACTGATTGAACTGGTTTGAATTGTGCTCCTCTTAAGTGACTTCTAACATCAACTTGAGCGCGGTAACCTTTTTCATTCAATCTCCTTACCTATCAAATTGGATTAATAGACACCTACATCTAACGGTTTCTGTGAAGATAGAATAGAATTCACACTTATCATAGCGTCCAACATGTAGAATGTTCTAAGTAAATAATAGCTGTTATTATGCGTCAAAATGCTCACACGCACATAAAATGACAGACTGGAACAGAGAGGAAAAGCCTCTTCAGACACAATGGTCTCAAAAGATCTTTTCTGCTGTTGAGTGCTCCCCATTAATCCGCCTGGAGCCTCAGTTTCCACATCAGTGAAAATGCTACGGAGATCTCCCCGGCACCCTTGCCGCATAAAAAGCAGGAACGTGCACACTCGCCGTAAGTGTGACATCCTTGCGTCTGCGCGGCAGGGTCACAGAAATCCACCGTGTGGTCGTGGGCGAGCACAGCCGGCCACATCTCACGGACTGGCATTCAACACGTTTGGGAGTTAACAGTCCAAACATCCTCCACACACTGAGCCCTGTGCAGGTGCACCGCCTCATTGATCTTCTGAGCTGCAGCTCAAATACCCCAAGTGATATTTCATGTGTCTGCAAACTTGTAGCTGCGTGTGTGTGTGTGTGCACGCGCGCGCGTGTTTAATATGAAAAGTGAAAAGACCTCAATCTACCGGAACAAATTCCTTCTTAGGAGATTGTGGAGATATGATCTGAAAAAGATCAGTTTCAAAACAAGCTTTTTCCAAGCTTGGAGGGGAATCCCACTCTCCATATGCGGTCTGTCATGCACGCACAGACCCACGTGCGCACACACACACACACACACACACACACACACACACCAGTTTAGGCCCCAAGTAGTATCTTCATGGAAATGTCTGAAAACAACATCGGAGTTGCCTCTGATGACTTTTCTAAGGAACTAGTCAAAGCTCAAGAAAGCTGACCTTGAATGAGACCCTCTGACTGCACACAGTGAATCACATCTCCAGTGATCTCATCTATTCCTGATCTTTGATCATCTTTTTGGATTTTGATGGAAAGAAATGAGTGAATAGATATCTACCAGGACAAATTCTAGGGGAGTCCCACACATGGAGACCCTCCCCCTACATCAGGGTGCCTAGTGTCACCACACAGAAGGCTGGCCCATCTATACAACGGGGCTCCATTATATAGATGTGATTGATTATTGATTGATTTTCATGTGCTTAGGCTCAGTCTCCAGTCAGTTGATACCTGTCCCCAGACTCCCAGACAAATGAAGATTACCTCCCAGAGGCTGAGACAAAGGCCAGACTTCTTTTGGGACCAGGTCAAATTCCTTACTGTACAATATCTGTGGGCTGTTGACTGAAAGGCCATGTTTCACCCCAAGACAGGGAACCCTCTGGCAAATCTGCACCATGTGACTTTGGTGTCACCTGAATTTGCACTGTATCTTTCTTTAAAAGTGCGGCGATTTGGGGCAGGGATGTAGCTTCTCAGAGCTTCTCAGAGCTTCCTTTCTTCACATTGGGTGACGTAATGCTCCAAAGGACCCAGGGTTATTTTAACGAGCACTTTCCTCCTCGTGGCACCTGAGCCGTGTCCACACTGCCCGCACTGCCCATCCCTTCCTCATTCAGCAGGACTTTCCTCCCTGAGTCGGTCCCTCGTGAACTACCTGATGCATCAATGACGAGACAGACTCTGCTTTCCAGGGGGGTTGGGGTCTGTGGGAAGGAGGGGGACTTTGCACCAATAATCAAATACTCCTTTATAAACGCCATAGCAGGTGTTCCTTCACGAGGGGCTCCCTCGGAGTCTTTCAGAGGGAAGGAAGCCCCCGGAACAGAGTGAAGAAGAGACGCCTGTCAGTGGAAGGGGTGCTGCACCCACTCCCAGTCACTGGCTGCGGTGAGTCGCCCCCAGATTCACGTGTGGCAGCCCTGGTTCCCGACCTGGTGGTGTTTGGAGGGTCAGGTTCGGGGCCTCCAGAGCCTGGACCAGGTCCTGAGAGTGGAGCCCCCATGACAGGGTCAGCGCTCCCCACTCCCCAAGAAGAAGGGCCGGAGACACAGCAGGGGACTCGTCTGCAGAACAGGAAGCAGGGTCTCCCCGGCACCCAGTCTGCGGTCCCAAGGTCTCCCCCGGGCCCGGTCTGCAGCCTGGGGTCTCCCCCGTGCCCGGTCTGCGGTCCCAGGGTCTCCCCCGCTCCCGGTCTGCGGCCTGGGGTCTCGGGCTTCAGCCCCAGGACCGTGAGGAGTGGTTCCCCCACCCAGGGCTTAGGTTTGTTAGAGCCGTGAGCTGGCTGTGCACACGTGTAAGGAAGTGGTCAGGGAAGTGTAAGACCAAACCACGGATCCCCAGCAGGAGAGCCGGTGCCTTTCCCGGGGAGGGGGGATGGCAAGGAACCCCCAGTGAGCGCCAGGGCAGGGCCCGGAGAGAGCGAGGGGGGAAGACCTCAGTGTGAGTGCTCGGGTCAGAAACCTGTGAGGGATTCCGGGGGCTCAGCGCCGCCCCCGCCCCACGTGGATGAGGGTGAGGGGACAGAAAAGCTCCCACGGGAGGGGGACACGCGCCCAGTGGCAGGGGTGTCCGGGGAGCTGTCTCCAGCACTGACCGTCCTGCCATCACCCGGGCCCTGTGCCCCCCCCAACCCCCGCCCCAGGGAGCGGAGGACACATGCCCGCCTGGCCCTTGAAGGCTGCCGGCCGTGGGGTCCGGTCTGTGTGCCGCCCGCTGCCGTCTGCCCTCCCCAGGCCATGCCCACCGGACCCCAGGCTGCTCCCGGGCACAGGGCACGGGCACCTCTGGGCGTGACACTGTGTTTCTCCTAGAAACGGGCACATGCCCTTTGTCCAGCCACGAAGCACAGAGCAGCCTCCACATTTCTGAGTGTGGGGGCGGCAAGGGGGTCTTGACCTTCATAATGGGTCCCGCAACCACACCCGGGCTTCTGTGAAGGAGGGACTTTGGAGAGCCGCCGGGGATGGGGCCCGGAACGGGGAGGAGGGGGGCCGGCAGCTGGACCGGTTGGTACCAGAGCACCCCCACGGAGCCCAGACGAGGGGTTCGTGGAGCCTCGGGGTCGGTCAGCTCTGGCGCGGGCAGGGGTGTGTGAGCCTCTCTCTATGTGCCCCTTCCTCTGGCTGCTCCTCCATCCTTCAAGGCATCCTTGCTCATAAAGGCGCAAAGCCATGCGAGCACTTCCCCACGTTCTGCGAGGGACCCGAGGAAGGGTCCTGGGAACCCCACTTCGCAGCCTGTCGGATGCACCCAAGACAGCCTGGGCTTGCGACAGGGGCCCGGAGGGGTGGTCATCTCCAGGCCTGAGCCCTGACCCTGGGACCCGGCACCAGGTCCAGGGGGATAGTGAGGGGACAGTGCCCTGCTGGGCAGGAAGGCGCGGGCTGGGTGGGGAGTCTGCCCAGCTCCCCCCAGTTCACTGGGCTTCCCAGCTCCCAGCTCCCAGCTCCTGGCTGTGCTGGCCTAGCTCGCTGTGCCAGCGAGTGGGAGGCTCAGCCGTCCCTTCCGGCGACCTTTCCTCACTTTTCCCCATGAAGGTGCCGCTGCTGAGTCTGCAAACCTGCGTCACTCCAACCCCCCAGCACCTCAAAACCTCAGTGCTTCTCCGATGCGTAGCCCTCCTGCCAGACACACCCCCAGCAGGAATGAACGGCTATGATTTCAGGGGACAGAGTCTACCTGAAGTCACAGTTCACACTAAGACATTTCCAGTGAGTTTATATTTTAAGACTCAATATCTTTCTTCCCTTCAGAAAAAAAAATCTTTTTTTTATATATATTTTTATTTTATTTCTAGGAGAGAGAGAGAGAGACAGCATGAGCAGGGGAGAGTCAGAGAGAGAGGGAGATACAGACTCTGAAACAAGCTCCAGGCTCTGAGCTGGCAGTCAGCACAGAGCCCGACGCGGGGCTCGAACCCACGAACCGCGAGATCATGACCTAAGCAAAAGTCGGACTCTTAACCGGCTAAGCCACCCAGGCGCCCCCAGAAAAAAAAATCTTGATGCAATCGAACTATTAAAAAAAACTACAAAGAATTTTATAAACGTTAGCATCCTTAAAGATTGACTTTTTTTTTAACATTTTTATTTATTTTTGAGAGACAGAGAGGAAAAGAGCACATGCTAGGGTGAGACAGAGAGAGAGAAGAAGACACAGAATCTGAAGCTGCTCCAGGTTCTGAGCTGTCAGCACAGAGCCCAATGCAGGGCTCGAACCCACCAACTATGAGATCATGACCTGAGCCGAAGTCCGGTGCTTAACCAACTGAGCCACGCTGGAGCCCCAACAATTGACCTTCAAACAAAGTCTATCCCTGACCTTCAGCTCCTGTGTCATGGTCACTGGTCTATCCCTGACCTTCAGCTCCTGTGTCATGGTCACTGGTCTATCCCTGACCTTCAGCTCCTGTGTCATGGTCACTGGTCTATCCCTGACCTTCAGCTCCTGTGTCATGGTCACTGGTCTATCCCTGACCTTCAGCTCCTGTGTCATGGTCACTTGCATGTTTGTCAAGAAAGTATTGCTCTTGTTGTTTTCCTTCGTGAAACATATGGCTGATGGTGGGAATTATTATTTCCTAATTTGAAGAACAAGGCCATCTGCGTCAGCTCACCTCTGAATGGAGTCTTTGGACGTGAGCTCCGTTAATCATGGACGGCTGAATCAGAAGAGGGGCGTCACTGTGGGAGAGGGGAGCGTGTAGTAAAAGCCACAAGTGGAGAACTGAGGACATCTGCACCAGATGGCCCAAGCACACAGAGCCACCATGAAAGGCTATTCAAAACAATTAACTCTGATTCACGCTAAGCAGAAATAAACAATCGCCTATTCAAGTGGGAATTAGTTCCACTGTCTTTATCCGAGTCATCAAAACAACGCTCTCCAAGTCGGTGTCCCCCAGAAGTACCTTAGGAGCACAGGGCCACAGAAACGTGGGCTTGCTGGGTGGATGCCTGCCACCCGAGCTGGAGATAGCGGGACGTTCGCCTTGCTAATTGCCCTCCCGTGGACCGCGGTGACACTCGGGTTGGTTCTGAAGAACTGGCGCAGGTCCACCTCACCCCCGCAAACAAGCGTGCCTTCCCGCGAGCAGTCTTCCACTTGTGCCCAAGGCGGGGCCGGACAGCCCCCTCCGAGCCCTTGACCGTGAAGTTCTGTGCGGATGAGTGGCCGCCCCGCCCCTCCCCCGTCGTTCTTCTGCTGGGAGCTCGCCTCCCCCGCAGTGCACCTGTGGCTGCCTGGAGCACAGGACCCCGCGTCCCCCCTGGCACGAAGCCCCAGCCTGGGAGCCCCGTCCCGGACCCCCTCACTGGGAGCCTTGCCGGCCCCTGTGGGGCAACGCAGGTGGGGCAGGGCCCCTGTCCCTACGTCTCCCTTGGAGACGAGAAGCTGGCCTGGAGCTTGCGGCCGCTGTGCTCCACCGTGGTGCTCCCCAAGCCTCACCTTTGAACTCCCGGAAAGCGGTTAATGACAGGTTTCGGTTCAGAAAGCTCCTTTCTTCCTCGGAGTTGGGTCTCACAAAGAAGGATTCTGCATATGTAGCAACCAGCACTGCAAATCTGAGCAAAAACAAGGTGGCGCGTAGGGGACGGGGGGCCTGAGGCAGCCTGTGGGGCAGCACACGGGGGACCCTGAGGCCTCTGTTCCGAGGTCACCGCGCAAGGGCGGCCCCCGTAGCCACCAGCCCCAGGCCGCCGTCAGACCCTCACCATGGCTTCTCCGCTTGTGGGGGCCTTGGGGGACGAGCCCCCTATATCGAGACCAAGCTGCTTTTTGCCGCAGAAAGCACCCCTGAGCAACCGTCCCAACTGCATTGTTTCATAATCTGTATTTTTGCTCCGCTTAATGCATTCTTCCCCACTGTTGCCAGATATCCAGGGGCGATGCGTGAATAACAGGATGGCAGGGACAGACCCACCATTAAATGGCAATTATTCCGGAAGCACACCCCCAGCACGGCTGTGCAGACTCTGTCTCCCCCTGCCCCTCACCGCTGGGGCTCCTCCTTCCCCGTCCACCTCCCTCCCAAGCCAGCGCTCCCCCTGCATCTCCTACAAATCTCAAATTAAACTGAGCGTCCTCCCCAAAGGCCTTCTGGCGCAGCCCCGCCCCCATCCCAGGGTCCCTCGCCCCTCTGTGCTCCAATGGCACATTTCTACCACGTGCCTTACGAGACGTGGCCTAGCCAGCCATCTCTTTGTCCCTGTCTTTGTCAAAGTGGAAGCTCCCGTGAGACCACCATTGGGCTTTCGGACCCCAGAATCAAGACTGTCTGCATTTAATAGGCGCCCAGTGAATGCTTGCTGAGCAAGTTAAGCCGTGAGGCTTTCCTGCTTCCCGGCTGGTATCTGAAGGTCTGCTCTTCCTCTGTTTCCATTTTCCGTGTCTCGCAGGTGGGGGTGGGGGGGTGACAGTGGCCTCCCCCACAAGACTGTGACATGGGCAGGAAGAATATATCACTCCCAAACAGTTTTCCAAGTGCTTGGGCTGCAGAAGATTTCCTATGTAAAAGGTCTTGGCAAATAAATACGGAATTCATAGACTTGCAAATCATTTGAAAACCTTGTTGATTTGGTGAAGGGGAAAAGTGCTACGTCATTGTGATTTGGCGCATTTTTGTGTTCATTATCTGTTTTATTGAGTGGAAAAACTTGTTTTAGTTCTAGTACAAAAGAGATTCACAATCCTGATCAGACGCATGTTAATGAAAGCAGCCTGGATATAACGGTTTCCTCCACTCACATTACCATCATTACCTCTTGTAAAGGAACGGGGAGGCAGCTCCAAAGAATTTCTTTTTAAAAAATCAGGACATCGGTACAGGGATTTCAGACATGAAATTGAGGCAGGCGAAGAAGACAGACAACCTTGCCAGACATTATAATCATTAGACGTGATCCTTGACATCAGTTCTGGAAAGAGTTCACCGTCTACAGAAGTTGATTTCTAATTAGATGTGAATTATACTGTTTTCTATATTATGTTTAATTAAAGAATGAGCAAATAGTTGTGACAACTGGCAAGATGGTTATTTTGTACCATCTCGGGCTCAGCTACAGCTACAAAAGGGGCAGGCAATCAGCAATTGTCTTTAAAAAGAGCACTTAGTATAAAATGATTAGTTTCATCAATTTAGACCTATTTTCTTAAACAAATAGAACTACTGGAATAGCTTTGTCTGTTCAGATTGGAAGACCTTTTTATAACTGAAAAGGAAGACTATTTAGATACCATCCGTTCTTCTAAAGAGGGCAAATTGCTTCATTTCACATTATTAACACTTACCACGTTTACCACAGCACTGGAGAAGTCTCCAGTCCCTTGCCAGATACTAAGCCACCCGATTTCAGAGTCCTACTATATATAATCCTTAAGTGCCATGCACGTATATTGTTTTTTAACCTGCTGGTGCTTCATTATTCAAAAGAAAATTGCATTTGTAAAACCGTGATCGTTGATGGATTATAATTGCAAAATATTTGTATTTATATATATAAAAAATCTGACTTTTAACGGAGGGAAAGAAGTTAGCCTAGTAAACCCATCTCCACTTGAAATAGCAATTATGTTTATGTAGATACGCGCACAGACCTACATGCTGTCTTTTTGCATGTTTGAGTATAAACATGACTGTTTCCTCTTAAAACCGACATTTGAACCCTCAGGGTCATCATAAATAATTGGAAACTCACTATGCTGTACATGAATTGTGCAGTTTCACAGAGATATACACTTCGTACGGTCACGCAGGCACACATGCACACGTGTTCTGTGTTCAGTAGCTCATGGTAAACTGACAGATTACTTGGGATACACTGAGAAGTACACCTTACTTCAGGCCATAGTGTTTTGCGCTGTAAAATCAAGTAATGTGTCTACCGCCTCAACTTCAAAAAAATATTGTAGAGGAAAAAAAACACCTCTCTTAATTCAAAATGAAATTACATGCTGTAATATGTCATTGTAAGGCAATTTGGACCCATCCACCGAACACAAGGTCATGAAACATCGCTGTTACCATATTGTTGAGTCCGTGTTAGGCCACGAAGAAGCCCCTGGGTGATGAAGGTCTGTTTACACCCACGATGAACTCATGTCACAGGTTGTCTAAAGAAACACAAAGTTTGGGCTGGGTCACTGAAAACCAAACATCTTCCTAGAATCAGGGCTATATAAAATCCTTCTACTTAAATACTGTTGTGAACCTGATACTAATTATGTTTTCTTAGGTTAGATGCTTTACTATATCTTGTTTTATCATAGCATAAATATATTTAAAAGTGCGTAGGGATAATCTAATTTACTAACTTGTTCCATTAGTGAGATATTCATTTCCAGCAATCTGAATTTTATAGACACTATTACATTATACCCTTTTAATCAACAGAGCTTGAATTCTTATCAGTACATTTTGCATTATGATGGAAGACATTGATTAAGTTGTGCTTAATGGATTATCAGATATTATCTTCTGTGCAATTTGTAAAGAATTAAGTTAATAATTTTCCAATCTTAAGGTCCAGAAAATTTCGTTTCTTTAATAGGGCATGATTTATTACTTGTACAATGACTAGTTTGACATAGTGCGTGGAAATTAAATTTAGGAAGGTTTTCTGAGTGTCTAGGAAAGAACATATGTACACAGAATAAGTATAATCTGAGACAATGATTTCCCACTCAGCATTTTATTGATAGGAAGTTAATGCATTTAAAGAAGGCCACCGTCTCCTAACTTAAGAGAAAAATAGCCCTGCTAAATGCCACCAGGTGATAAATAAAAATCTGTGTTTCAAAACAGCTTGTTAAATGCATCTAATGGGATGGAATGATAATATAATATAAAAAGGACACAAGCTTCTTTTTGGGTGGTTTAGTAGAATTGAATAATTTGCCATGCTTAAAAAAAAAGAAAAAGGAAATCAAGTATCTTCAGTAAAGAAAATGTTGTGGAGCTGGGCTGAGTGGTATTTCATTCCAAAAGAACACGTATTGAGACCCTGTATGATTACGTGTGTCGAGAAATTTGGAATTTTAAAGATAGGAACTGTAATGAATCTCTCAGGTCTGCGACGATTTCAATCTACTTATAATATCAGTTATTGCTTTTTCCCAATTATTTTTTCTCTTAATCTCACCTCATTTCTTCTAAAATTGCCTCTATGTGCATTGCTTTTAAAAGTATATATGTAAGAAATACCGTTATAAACGTGCAGCATTTCTACCCCGTAATACTCCTTAACCAAATAATCTGTTATGTTTGCTCCTCGCCCCCTCCTTAATATTGCAAACATGATGCTCTCACTGGCATGTCAGTGAGCGCAGGGAAATACGACGTTGGCCACCCTAACCATAGCCTGTCTCATGAAGAGAGCTAATGTATGTTGCACATCCCAAAACAAAGGTAAAAAATTTAGACATTTATTGACAAAATCACAATCTGAACGTCCAAATGGTTGGCGTGTAGAGATTCATCATTTGGATAATTAAACGTTTTCCTTTTCCTCCACCTGTTGGGCTACAAGGTTAGTTATAATCACATCTCCAGGAATATTTAGTAGGCGACACAATTTCAACGGGAATGTTGTTAACCACGATGGTTTCTTTACTGGTGGAAGGACACAAAGTGAAACGTGCCCGTGAGTTTCTCAGACGCCGGGGCCAGGCTGTGGATTCCTGAGAACAGGCGTCTCCTCCATGTGGCCCTTGAGCCCCGGGCGCCACGGCCCGAGAGTGGCCGGACCCCGGAGGAGCGGGTGTCGAGCGTAACTGAGAACTCAGAAGTACTGGGTTAGAAAGGATCACTTCCTGGAGGTGCTTTTTTTTAATACTTATATCTTCTGTGAGAGTAAATGCCGGTTTTGTGAAAGCATTTGTGTAAATCTTCAGTGTATTTTTGGAGCGTTTCAGGTTTGTATTAGAGCATTTATTCTAAAAAAGACAAAAAGAAAGAAAGAAAACAGCAAGCTTGGGAAGTGTGATTACCGCAAACAATTGATTCAGCTCTAAACATCTGAACCGTATAGGAAGCGACAGCTGCATTTGGGTAAATACATCAAATATACAGAAATATATAAAACTTAATCATGTCATTTATAGTGAGGCTGTTAAGCTGCAAATTGCGTTGGAAAGCAAGTTAAAAAAAAAAAAAAGAAAGAAAAAGAAAAGGAAGTCACCTCAACAATCCGCCCACACAGCTCTTTTACATTAAACTGGAAACTGATTCTGCACCAGCGTGAAATGAATCGGATCTGGCTCCGAGCCAGTGCGCCAGGACACCGAGCTCCTGCCCCGGTGCCCCCGGCCAGGGGCGCCGCAGCCGCAGCCTCCGGGCCGTCGCTCCCCTCGGGCTGTGGACCAGCTCTGGCCCATCAGTGCAGGGCAGCAGCAGCCGCAGCCCTGGATGCGAGCGGGTCGTGGGTGGGGCCACAGCCACAGGCATTGACTCGGCCTTCGTGGGACCGGGTTGGGGGGCGGGGGTGAGGAGGATGCGCACGCAGTGTGGACAGACTTGCTCTTCCCGCCAGAACTCCTAGACATGCCGGCAGAGTTGGGTGGGCTCATCTCCTCCCACACTGCACGCTCGCGTTAGCTGGTGTGGTGCTCGCTGGCCTGCACTGGATCCCAGGACATTCGCTTCACCCCGTGTTTATTTGAACCTCTTTCTCTGGCCAACGACATCCCACGTTTCTCTCTGCCCTTTGCCAGTCACTCCCAGTTCCTAGGGTGCTGATCCCAGGTGGGGGATGCACAGCCACATTGTATCTCGTCTTAAATTTAGTGCTCGCTGTGGCATTCGGACCTCAGGAAGGACATTTGTCAATTCAGGCCGCGTGGCGTACTGTGTACCTTCTGGATATTTTGACCATGTTTGTGATTTGGGGATAACTGGGGACAGTTGGGGAAAAGCAAGACTTGTCTTTGGGTGCAAAGAAATAGGTGACACATTTATGAAACAACCTTCAAAGGCTGCAGTCGATGATGAAAGACGTGTTATGTGTGTGCGCTAAACCTGGCCCAATATTTCCAGGCGCATACTCTTCAGTCCAGGTAGGCTTTTTAAAGTGACATAAATTTGATGATTTCTTACTTCTAAACGCAAGGACACCCGCCCTTCTCTGCGCGTATCTGCTGTAATAAGAGTTACCATCCATTAAGGCCTTCCCACGTGCCGGGCGCGGTTTTACGCGCTCTGTGGGTGGTGAACCAGGGCGGTCCCACGCCAGCTCTGGGACATGGCTGCGACTTTCTCCATTTTACTGATGAGGAAATGAGAGCCAGTGGAGTTGAGAGACTTGCCCAGGATCATACAAACAGCCGTAGAGGTAGGAACGTGGACACGAGCCCCCAGAGATGCCCGCCCATCGTCCAGGCCGCTTTGTCCACGGCGCTTCTCACGTTCCCACCACCTGATACAGGGGATGCTCCCTGGAGCTCGGGCACCCCCTCCAGGGGCCTGTGTGTCATCTCCTGGGAAACAAGGACAACGGAGCCGTGCCCACTGGAACCTTACGTGGCGGGGGTGGGGTGTATGGACTGGATCAGACTGGATTTACGTCCCTGAGTTCTAGGGACATTCTGAGCTTTCACACTGAAAAGTGTAGAGTGATTCTGTCCCCCCGGATGCTCATCCCCCCATAAACGGTGTAGGGGCCTGTCCGTGCAAGGCTGGGGTCCGGGGAGGCACCTGCAAGGGGCTTTCCTTTGTGTTTCGGGAACAAGTCAGAGACCTCGAGGGCTTTCTGGGTTCTCCTCTGAACCAGCTCCTAGGAAGCACCCGCCTGCATCCACCATCACTGGGACAGAGAAATACCGCCACGCGTCTGGGGGCAGACAGGCGGGAGAACCCTGCCCCACCAGAGCTGCGAACACAAACAGTGCCCATCATGCAGAAATTGCCTTGGCGAGCGGGTCACTGGTGATTTCATTTGTAAGTAATGTTTTGATGGTCACAGATTATACGTTGCTCCCTCCCCTGACATTTGCCGTCCAGCGGGATTGATTTTTGTGCTCCAGTATGAAAAGGTCACTTTGATCAATGCAGTGTAATTGGCACTAAATTAGGATCATATCAGGTTATTTTGCTGTTTAATGATGAAATATTAAAGAAAAGCATGGGTAGATTGCAAGCACTAACGCACACTTTAAACGCGGTAATGACGCTTGGTTTTGTACAAAAAGTGGAGAGAAAAGCAGCGAACGTGCCGAAAATGACTGTGAGGTATTGGAGGAGTGGCCTGGAATCCTATCTTTTTGTTTGCACTGGACTGAAAGCCCCAGACACAGAGCGCAGGGTGAAGCAGTCAGCGCCGCGCGGCTGCACACACAGAAGCCCTAGAGGATGCCTTCTGCCCATCGTGCTCCTTGAGAGCCCTCTCCTCCTGCACACGGCGCCCACCGTTGGAACCTTCCGTGCACCTTGCATCCACCTCTTAGGCAAACCTCGGCTTTGGAGAGCGTGCTTGGCCCTGGCCGCCCGGGCGGGGCGCCCCTCTGCTCCGGGAGAGCAGGGCCCGAGCCTGGCGGAGATTTGCACCTCAAGTAATTATAAGCATCAGAAGGAGTGTTAAATACCGCGTGTTATTTCCTCCGTTGTAAACAGGCGCGTTCCCCATTATTCTGAAATGTGTTGAGCAAGAGGGAGCCGCATAAGATTATACTTTTAAATGTGGCTAATGTTGCAGGAAATGTGTCGGGCGCTTTGCCGCCATGAAGTGCGTTCTTGAAACGCAGTCTGAACTTAAATGGCTGCTGAAAGATGTTAACCTTTTTAACGGAGAGAAATATGGTGCCACAAATATTGATAAAATAATTCAGGGTGCCCTTTGATAGGGGAGGGGTGGGGGCGGGAGGCGGTGACAGGAGGAGCCTTCCACGGAGCTCCTGCACGGCCCCTGGGCTCAAGGATACCCGAGAACAAGGGCATTTGGAAGAGAGCGTGTCACCGCGGCTTCCAAACTGCTTCTTGTCTCCAGAAGGAAAATGGTGGGGGCCGCTTTGGGTCAAAACCACGTTTGTCTGTGCTAATGTGCGCCGGGAGGTGAACCGTGCCCCCAGAAGGATGTGCTGGAGCCCTGAGCCCTGACGCCTGTGAATGCAGTCTCACTTGGACATAAGGCATCTGCAGACGTCATCACATTGGGGTGACGTCACACCGGAGGGCGTCGGGCCATGATCCAGGGGTCCTCGAAGGAGGAAGGCCAGGAGACCTGGGCACAGAGAAACAGAGGAGGTGGGGAGAGGGCCGCGAAAGCACAGAGCTGGACACGGCAGTGTGCTGTGTCCAACCCAGGGGACCCCTTGCAACGGTGTCCTCACTGCAAGCTGGGAGATGGGGGCGCAGAGGGAGGGGCTGCACCACAGCCTTTGGAGGGAGCGCAGTCCTGCCACACGCTCTGCTCACGCTTCCAGCTCAGGACCCTGAGACAGTCCGTTCCCGGTGTCGTAAGCCACCCGTTCGGGTGCTTTGTTAGAGCGGCTCCAGGAGACTCACGCTCTATTAAACTTATATTTCAGCTGGAAAGGTCCAAGGCTATGACATTTCCCCCACAATCGATGATCTAAAAGCCACCCCATTTGATTTACTGACTTACTGGCATAATGTTTATACAGGTAGGGATTTAATAGGGAGCATCCTTGGAATGTGCTGGGCCAAGAACACTAGATTCTCTCGTGATTTTTTTTTAATTCATTTAATGTTTATTTTTGAGAGACAATGAGAGACAGAGCATGAGCAGGGAAGGGACAGAGAGGGAGGGAGACCCAGAATCTGAAGCAGCTCAGGCTCTGAGCTGTCAGCACAGAGCCCAACACAGGGCTTGAACTCATGGGGCTCAGACTCACAGACCGCGAGATCATGACCTGAGCCAAAGTCGGACGCTCAACGGAATGAGCCACCCAGGCGCCCCCTCTCGTGCTGATTTCAAGACACCCCTGCATGATTCACCCACTCGTTACTCAGCACAATTCACTGACCATCCCCCATGCGCTGGGCTTGGTGCAGGCGCTGGGCCAGACAGTTAAGTGGGGAGTGGGTCTTTGCTAGCCTGTGAAGCAAGCAGAGGAAAATCTGCATGTGATGAGAGGTGTGTCTGGCAGGAACGAGTTTCAGGGCACTCTCACCCCGAGTGAAGGAAGGAGCCCAGGGCACGTGGGGCCACTCTGGATTCTGGAGAATACACCAGAGGCAGCGAGGTCTCCGTGCCCTGTGCACGGTACCCGCCGGGGCAGGGCGTGTATTCTGGGGGCTGGGACAGGATTTGTCCAAGCAGATGAAGGAAGGGGGCCCACACGATGAAGAGGTCCTGGAAGCCCTGGGGGAAGGGGAGGCCAATGGTGGGACCTCAGGGTGGGTGTGGCTGGGGGCAGCCACGGTGTGGTTAGAGCGCAGAGAGGAAGACCAGTGTGCAGACCACGAGGGCCGCGTGTGTCGGGCCAAGGACTTCAGTCCGTCCTAAAAAGGCAAGGCTTCTAAACACAGTGCAGATAAGATCAACGAATACTTAGATCTCCTGATTTCAGGCTGGACAACAGACAGCAGAGACAGTTGGACCAGGCTGACCGACGGGCTGGTCAAATTAAGTGAGGTGGAGCGTGTGGGATGGTGGCTCATGTGTCAACTTAGCGATGGTCCCAGAAGTTTGTTTACATACCTATCTAGATGTTTCCATGAAGATATTGTTTAGGCATGATGGACGTTTCAATCAGCAAACTTTGACTGAAGCTGATTTCTCACCGTAATGGGTGGGCCTTCTCCAATCAGTTGAAGGCTTTAAGCTCAAAGACAGACTTTGCCCAAGAACGGGAGACTCTGCCTCCAGACAGCCTTCCGGCTCCGTCTGCAACGTCTCCTCCTCCCCGGGCCCCAGCCTGTTGGTCTGCCCTGTGCATTTGGGGTTGTCTTCCCCCACAAGCCTAGGAGTCAGTTCCTTAAAGTCTCTCTCCATATACCATCTATATCTACAGCTCGCTTTATCTATCTGTCTACCTACCTACCTACCTACCTGCCTACCTATCATGTCTTCATCCATGCAGCCCTCCATCCTTTTGGCTCTGGTTCTTGGAGAGCCCTGACTGATGGGGAACATGCCCAGACATGGGCAGATGCATGAGGAAAGGAGACAGAGGTGTTCTGAATGGGGGCTCAGAGCCACACTGTATCAGAAGGCGGCTCGGACCGGTGCAGTAGGCAGTCTGTGAAGAGGCAGGTCTTGGAGAAGACAGCACCGGGGCCCACGAGGAGGCGGCTGGCCACGTGGGAACCTGGAGGCCAGAGCAGGGCGGATTGGGTGGTTGCTGGTAAGGAACCTTCTGGCTTTAAAGAAATCCGCTGAGTCCTATACAAATGGGATCTACTCAGAGAAAACCTTGCGGAATCCAAAGGCAGGCGGGAGCTGGGTGAACAGGAGGCACAGACAGGGACTACAGCCCCTGCCCCTGGGGTCACTCAGCCTCTTGTCCTGACTCCCCGTGTTAGGGACCGTGTGTCACTCTATAAACAGTCCCAAATACCTGCAGTTTCAGGCACATCGAAGCCTATGTTTTCATTCATGTAATGGAGAGACGGCTCTGCACAAATTCATTCAGAGGCCCAGGCCGCTGCGTCCGCGCTCAGCCCGGAGCCTGTGGCCCCACACAAGCCGGTCGGGGCGAGGAGGTGAAAACCTCAGCCCCCAACCCGACGCGCGTGCCGTCTCCTCACATCGCCTGGTGAGACGAGTCCCCAGTCCTGGCCGGGCGGCCCTTCTGAAGACAGTCCCACACCAGCACCGGGGGCTGCGCGGGCCCCGCCGTCTCCAGAGCCCAGAAACCAGCTCCATGTCTGGCCCGAGCTGCTGTGTGTGTGAAAGGAAATTCCTGGCAAAGAAGGAAAGAGAAAGAGGGAGATGGTGGGCGCGGCGGGGCATTGACCCCCGTGTCCCTGCTCAGAGGGGTGGCTGAGGGGCCTCCTGGGCACGCGCCGGACCAAGGGCTGTGTGAGAGGTAGCACCAGCCCGGGCTTTACCTGCATTTCCCCGAAGAGCCCGAGAAAGGAGCTTGGTGAAGACGGCTCCGAGGGGTGATCCCAGGAGGCAGGGGTGAGGGGCAGAGGGACGAGAGGCAGGGGGAGGTCACCATCGGTGCTTCCTGAGGATTCACCTCAGAAAAGTGCCTGCCATTTCTGCACCAGCAGGAAGCACTGTCACCCAAAGACAGGAGCTCACGGAGCCTTTGGCCACCTGTCCCTGTCCCCACAGGCTGAGGGTCCCCTCTGGGGTCCGACGCCCTGCACGTGGGCTGGCGGGCCCCCACGCCTTTGGAGGAGGCCCTGAGGCGCAATAGCAAGGCTGGCAGGGACCAGCGGGAGTGCTCCGCCCTGGAGCGAGAGGTGGGCCAGCAAAACCGCAGCTTCCGCGGCCGGACCCCCAGCCGGGAAAGCCGCGCTGGCCACACGGGCTGCTTGCACCTGACCTGCCTGTGTCCCACCCGCAGCCTGGCCGGCGTCTCTCAGGGACCCGGGGAGCAGGGTCCACAGGGCGGAGGACCAGCACCAGCCGGGTCTCCCGCACGCGGACCCCAGGCTGTCCCCACAGGCTGCAGGCCCGGGGGATCCTCCTGCGTCCCCCGGTGCCCCCCTGGGAAGACCTGAACTCCACCGAGCTACCAGCTGCACATGTGCCCCGTGATGTCACCGGTGACACAGGAACAGGGCCACGTCCCCCCCCATTCCTGATTCTCAGGTCTGGGTGCTCCCACCACCATGGGCTTCTGTGTGGTTCCCTTGGTTTCCGTGCCGTTCACATCTCGGAGGACTGCTTCCCGACACGGCCTCTAGTCCAGAGCCGGCCCCTTCCCCGGGCCGGTCCCAGGCCACCCTCACTCCCAAGGGGCCCAGGTCACGCACAGCGGATCACAATGTGCCGGAGGGCCCTGCTCACAGGTGCAGTGGTGCAGAGTGGACGTTAGTCACTTGGGAGCCCCGTGCACCCCTGTGTCCAGTGCTGGTGTCCACACAGCAGGCAGAAGGTAAACCCACTGAAAAGTCCGGATCGATTCCACCAGGGACGACTGTGTCCTCTCTCCAGAGCAGGAGGGGCGCAATGTCATACACCGGCCACCAAGTGACTGTGGTGCCTGCGGCTGGGGCCACGGCGAGGGGCGGGCACCAGCCCGTGCAGCCACCCACTGGCCAGACGCCAGGCAGGAGACGTGGGAGACGTGGCTGGCTGTGATGACAGGGGTCGGGGGGGGGGGCTGTCCCCAGGCTTCTCAACCCCTGGAGGATGTGGGAGTGAAGTTGTGCCGAACCGTGTGGAATTCAGGCCTTGCACACGCCTCCCACTGCACCCTGGACCTACTTCTGTGCCACGGAGAGAGAGCACTCACGCGAACCCTGTACGAAGCATCCAGCTCTTAGAGACTTTCTACAGGAACTTTCCAAGTCGGTAACTAGAAAATCCTAGTAACCTTTGAGATCGGCTTGAGACATCAAGCTCCCTAACTGCTTTTATACTCAAAAGATCACTCAGGTGACTTTAGTAAATAAGCAAAAATGGTGAACACCAAAATAATTTGGCGTTTGTGTCCCTCCGTATCGGCAGCTCTTCCCTCGGCGGATCCCCTTAAAGGGCCAGAGGGGCAGGGGCCGTGGGCTCAGTTTCCCCGGGCCAGCGCCACTCTTCCCCGCAGCCAGGGAGCTCCAGGCTTCACAGGGCGCTTTCCTCTCCATCTCCTGCACCGCCAGCCTGGGGCCCTTCCTCGGAGCAGGTGGCCCCCAGCACACGGGTGTCCAGCGTGGGCGCCTGCACCCCCCTCTGTGCCCAGGCACGCGGCTGCTGCCACCCGGCCAAGCTCCGAAGCTGCCGTGCGGGGCCGGGAGCCCAGGGCCACAAGGAGAGTTCGGTGCATTTTATGGTAGAGAGTATATTTCCTCTAAAACGGCGGGTGCACGTTCAGACTCTTAGACTCTGGCTTTGGGGTTCCTCCAAGCATCTTCAAAGTCGAGGCGGAACAGTATAGGGAAAGCTCTGTGCCCTTTGATGTCGGTGGACAGCGAGTACAAAGTAAACACACATTAGAACCGTGGTCTTGGAAGACATGTCTTCTGAGGTCTTTTAGTGCAGAGGCTGACTCAGAGTGTGTTATAAACAAATTACAGGCAAGCAGGCAGTTTTCCAAGTGGAAATTTTGTTTATCTAGTTTATAGACATGCAATTCTTTGGCTTTTGACTTTTTCATACACAAACACATACAAAGTATTTGAAAAAAATTGTATGGTCTCCCTCATCCAGGGGGTGATGTTACAAAACTAGAGTCAACTGGTAATAATTTGATACTGAAAATAAAACACTTGTGGAAAAATAACTATGGTCTTTAAATTGAATTAATGTATTTTTATAGAAAAGGTACAGTTGGATTAAGATTAGACTTCATAGAACTTTTTATGTATTAGTTTATTGTTTACTTCCATGGCTTCTTTTTTTTTAAGTCTATTTTTATTTTGAGAGAGAGAGAGAGAGCACACAAGGGAGGGGCGGAGAGAGAGGGAGAGAGAATCCCAAGCAAACTCTGCACTGACAGACGTGGGACTTGAACTCATGAATCGTGAGATCATGCCCTGAGTGGAAATCAAGACAGACTCTCAATAGGCTGGGCCACCCAGGAGCCCCACTTTCATGGTTTGTACTTAAATACTCAAATGATATCTAGTTGAGTCACTTAAAAGATACTTTAATTATATACTAAAATACTAACAGGCACACTGATTATGCAGAAAACAGACTATTTATCTACAAATGGATAGTTGACCTTGCCCAATTTGGAAAGTCATCTACAACTACTCAACACTTCTTTGAAAGAAAGATATTCGTAATTCACATGCTGTTATTTCTGACTTGTGATAAGAAGAATTAAGAAGTAGCCATATGTTGGGTCATTTCTCAATGTGGGATTAGCCCCTCATTCCAAAAACTTTAAAAAGTGTTATTTTTCTTTATGATAAAATAAATACATATCTTTTTAAGTCTATTTATATATTTCGAGAGAGAGAAAGAGCACAGGAGGGGAGGGGCAGAGACAGGAGAGGGAGAATCCCAATCAGGCTTCGCTCTGTCAGCACAGAGCCCAATGTGAGGTTCGATCCCACAAACCCCAAGACCATGACCTGAGCTGAAAGCGAGAGTTGGATGCTTAACCGACTGAGCCACCCAAGCGCTCCTAATACATGTACTTTTAAATTAAATCATACAAATTATTTAAAAATTAATATAAAATACAAAAGAAATAAAGCAGACATATTCCATAAGTCATTTCTCAAATATAGCCACTATTTGTGTTTTGGTGAAATATTTAATTTAGTTCTGTCCTATGACACATATCATTTGGTTCTTTAATTTTTAAAATAACTGACTTTTTCTTAATTAGTATGTACATAATTGTAGAATAGCTCTAGAAGGATTGCTTTAAAAAGCAGCAGAATCCCGACCATGTCCCTCCCCGACCTCCCCACTGCCTAGACGCAAGTACTTTGACCTCTTTTAGCAGATTATTTTACCTACTCGCATGGCCCAGACAGCACACTTTTGCTGGTTGGCTCTCCAGTGCAGGGTTCAGCTCTCATTCAGACCCTCTGCCCGTAGACTTCCCCTTTCCTTCCTCTACCTGGACTGACGACCTGGCATCAGAGGGTACATTTCCAGTGTTTGCATTAGTACATTAGTAAATTATGATGGGCCAAAACGGCTTGTAATTGAGATGTCTAATGTTACACTGACATTTCCTTTTAGCCAAATCTTCTTTCCCTCAAAAGTACCCAGTTGAAAGAACAGAGCAGAAATTCTAACTTTTTAAATTTAACAATCCATAAAGTTAACTTATTATTATTATTGTTACTGGTGTGCAGTTCTACGAGTCTTAACACATGCATGGATTTGTGCAAAATCAGGACACAGAATCGCCCTTTGGCCCAGATAAACCCCCTCTTTTCCCTTGGCAGTTGGATCCCCACTGATTTGGCCTCAGTGTCCATAAGTTTTGTCTTCACCAGAATTTCATAAAAACATGTCATGTAGGGGCACCTGGGTGGCTCAGTCGGTTGAGCATCTGACTCTTGGTTTTGGCTCAGCTCGTGATTTCAGGCTCTGCACTGAACGTGGAGCCTGCTTGGGATGCTCTCCCTCCTTCCCTCCGCCCTTCCCCCTCCCTCTCTCTAAGATGTAATTAACTAATTGATTGATTAATTAGGAAAAGGAATCGTGTAGCATGTCATCCCAGCTTCTCTCATCCAGCACGTGGTTCCTGCAGTCCGTCCATCTTGCTTTATACATAGAACGGCTCCTTTCCTCCCCGATAGTGTTGAATTGTATATCTTCGTCCACTTAAGGAAATGAGTTGTTTTCAGTTTGGGGCAACTAATTTGGCACTTTGTTTTGGAAATTAGGAACAAGGTTTCTTTAAACATTTCTGTGCAGGGTTTTGTGTGGACATTTATTGAAGGAAAATCCCTACAAGAGGAATCACTGGCTCACATGGAAAGTACGTGTTTAATTTTGTAAGAAACTGTCCCCTTCTGCACCACACCAGCAGCGCCTGCGAGTTCTGAATTCCCCACCCGCCAGCCCGCACACGGTTCTGATAGGCGCTAATTTTAGGCAGGTAGCATCTGTCCGTGATTGTCCCTGATTAATAGGTGTGCTGATTGTGGGTGATCACAGGAAGTACCAACGTTGCTGTTGGGTCATCAGTCCACAAACTGCCACGAGAGTGGTGACTGCGTCGTGGCGAGGGACTGACCCCCACACCCCTCACACTCTGCCAGCGGCTGATCAGGGTGCATCAGCCTCCAGAAAAGTGTCTGATTGTGTTGCCTGCTTGTCTCCCAGTGTTAAACCCCTGCGACACTTGCCAAAAATGCAGAACTGAAAGAGAAAATTGATCAGAAAAAGATAAATGTATAGCAACGTAGTAAGTGATAATGTTGGAGGTGAAATTTCAGTGAAGGGTGAGTGACGTTACAGAAAACAGCAGCTGACGTAGGAAACGTCAGCAGCACCCAGGAGAACTCAGGGGCGCGGAATCACCGGTCGTGGGGACACCGGGAAGCGCCCAGACAAGTGGCCCCCCACGTACCCCCTCGCTGGTGGGAGCCCGAGCTGCAGCGCCACCTTGCTGTTGGGGTGAGCGTGTGCGCTGACCTCCGTGCTGTTGGGGTGAGCGTGTGCGCTGACCTCCTCGTATAGACACCCACTCGGTTTTGTAAGTTACACAGAAAGGTGGCGAAGGGTCTCTTCCTTTCACTCTTGAGACACCTGTTTACCAAAGAAGCCAACCGTCTTAACTCTTACTGTAAATTACAGTAAAGTAAATATGGGCTGTGCTATTATTCTCATTTTCCTGTACATTTAGTACCAGCAGTAAGACAGATTCTCGTGCTGTGACACACGTGTGTAAAGGCCACTGAACGACCTCAGTCCCCGTGGATTACTGAGGCTGCGTGTTCCCGCACTCACGCTCCTCACGGTCCTCTGCCGTTCGGAAAGGCGAGAACTGACTGGGCTTTGTCCTGTCAGATATTTTAGAAAATACTTTCCATTCCGATCGGTGTGCAGTGGTATCTCAGTGTGATTCTAATTTGTATTTCCTTAAAGGCTGAAATGTGAGCATCTTTTCATGTGGTCATTTGTCATCTTTCTCTGCTGAAGGGTCTCTGCAAAGCTGTAGCCCAGCTTTCAATTGCTTTCTTTTTTCCCCTTAAGTTTTGAGTGTCTTCATATATACTGGATATTCTGGGTATAAGATCTTCATCAGATTCGTGGTTGTCAAGATCGCTGAAGTGGTGAGAATTTCTCCTGCTAACGAGCTGACAGGTTAACCTACCACAGTCTGCTGGGTCTGGGAGCCCCGGAGCTCAGAGACAGAGGGCTGGTGCCCACAGCTTTGGGCTCCCGCCAGGTTCCTGGTTCCCAGATGGCACAGGGGCGGCTCAGGAGGCCAGGGGGGTCCTGTGCACACAGTGGTCGGGGATATTTTAGAATAAGCAGCATTGAAATCTTCCCTTTGCCCCAAAGAGCAAAATGTATCGGTGTAAGAAGTTTGAAGTAACACATATACCCCCTTTTTCTTTTTGGCTTTCCATAGTGCTTAAGATCAGCTATTAATATCCTGAATTCCCAAATCTTACATTGAAAAAACACTAACTGAACACCAATTATTTGTTTGGTATTATTCTAGGAGCTGTAGAAATGTAACACTGAAAAACAACAACAACAAAAAAGAGACCCTTTGATGATATCACATTTTACACAAATTGTGTTACAATAAATACTGGCTGTTTCCTAAGAAAGAGTACAGACCTGACCCCCATGTCTTCCATCAGCTCATTTCCATGGTGTGGCGGCCACTCGGGCTCATGTCTCAAACTGCGGATCAGCCACATGGCTCCCCTTTAATGAGCGGAAATTCTTCCCTTTACTAGAGAAACAACCTTGACGTTTTGGTTTTCTAATCTTCATAAAACATCTGGTTATAAGATGTCATGTTTACAGAAGTTATTGTGCACATCACACAACCCATCTATCCAGGACCGAGGGTGGAGCCCACCCCACAAGTTCTCCAATTTCATAATCATATTTTACTGGAATAAAATATGAGCTCACTGGTGTTCATTAACCACACACTGTATGCACGTCCGTTTCCTGAACTCTTACTACAAAGGTAACAAGGTAATTTTCATAGTAACAATGTGATCAAAAAGTAAAGTGAAGCATAAGGGATTAAAATACCAATTCTAAGGTCCTAAAATAAGAGACACATGAGGAATAGTAACGCTGACTCTCTGAACCCACATCCTGCATCCTTAGCCACACTGTGAAACCACAGGACTTTCTTCGGCTTTTTTTAATGTTTAGTTTTGAGAGAGACAGAGAGGAAGAGCACAAGTGGGGGACCGGCAGAGAGAGAGGGAGGCACAGAACTGAAGCAGCTCCAGGCTCTGAGATGCGAGCACACAGCCCGACGCGGGGCTCGAACTTATGAACCGTGAGATCATGACCTGAGCCGAAGTCGGACGCTCAACCGGCTGAGCTGCCGAGGTGCCCTGCTTGAATTGTTAAAAATTGTTTTTGCTCTATTACTATAAATAAGTTTGCACCTTAAGTAACCAGGGCAATACATTACATACCAAGAGATGACTGTACCTCCAGAAAGTCTAAAGTGAACAAAAGAAGTTAAAATGCCAATGTCTGAAAGGAAATATCCATTCTGAAACCGGGGTGGCCCCATGTTTGAGACATGGCTCTTTCTGGGCAGAAACAGCTATGGGGTAATTGGCTTATAAACAGACAGTGTCTTGAATCCTCTCCCCCCTCCCCTCCTCTCCCCTCCCCTCTCCCTCTGCAGTGAGAAGACAGGCTGGGGCACCATATTCTAGCACCACTTGGAGCCTCTGACTTCCTGCCCGCCAAGGACCCCAGGTGCAGCCGGGGCAGGCAGAGGCGAAGCGAGCAGCGGAACCAGGGAGGGAGGGGGGCTCAGCTCTGCCTGTAACCAGTGGGCATGCTCGGGAAAGTGCCAGGAGGCCCCGTCTGATCCGGAGCAGATCACCTCCCTTTTCTCTGCGCTGGGACCGCTCACTTCCGGAATGCTCACTTCCTTCCAGAAGTGCGGGCCAGTGAATTTTCCGCATTAACAGCACTAAGAGGCTAAATGTTGACAGAAGAGAAAACAGTATCATTAAGAGGAAATCATCGGACATTTTTCAAATATCAGAGAGACAGTATCAGTCGGAAGTTACACGTATATCCACACACATATGTGTATAGATATATGGACCCACGTGCATATTTATATACATGGCTCTAGTGACCTAGTAGATGGTTTGAAAATGACTGCACGTGCAATAACGCAATAAATTTGGTGATATGCAAAAACAGATAAAGCTTTAATAGAGAAAATCCATTTATATCATGTAAATATATTATGTAATCATGCTTATGATATATATTATATGTATAGTCTTACATAAGGGAAAAAAAAAAGTAAATCTACCAAACCAACTTTTATTTGGGAAAACTATAATGCAACCGAGGTATGTACAATAAATCTTGAATAAATAAAATAGTTTATTTGGGGCTGGGAAGCCTCAACATCAAAAGGACCTCAGTTATCAATATCCTTATATAAACTAACATATTTAACGTGAATACCCTTGAAAATTCCACCCACTTATTACAATGGGTTAATTTAGGAATTTTATAAAACTGCTTCTAAAATTCATCTGGAAGGAGAAACATATTTAAATAACTAAGTTAATTATTCTTTCCCATAAGAAGCATTTGCCATGTGCCTGGCATTGTGTTTCCACTGTTGTTTTTATATTATTCGGTCCTGGAAGAAAGCGGCTCTGTGTGGAAACTACAGTTATCAATCCCGCCGTACAGACCGCACGTGTTCGTCGCAAAGTTTCGATAATGAACATAACGTGCTCCTGTGGACAGAACCAGCTGCCCAGACACAGGCTCTAAGCACAATGAGAAATTTATTCGGTGAAATAGACACATCTCAACTCCTCAGGAATAAAATATCGGTTAATAAGCAATGTTGTAAAAGGTAGAGCTGGAGCTTTGTACCACCTTCCCCATAAAATAAAGCTGGTGTCAGTAAAGATCTCAGTGTAAACAGCAACACGAGAATCAGACACACAAGAAGCTTGAACGTGAACAAATAGAAAACAGCCTTCTAATTGCAGAGTGTGTGACATGCAAATTGATAGAGAAGTTATCACAGAAGATGAATCGCCAATAAAATATGAACAGATGCTCCATTTCACTGACAATCAAATAGCAACAAATAAAAATTACCTTGAAATTTCATTTGTCCTTTGTCATTGAAAAAAGACATTGGAAAAATCCGGTAACCTTTCCCATGTGGGTCAGCATGGGAATGAGCCTTGGTGCACAGTTTCTGAATGATTTGACAAAACACATCAAAACGATCAAAATTTAAAATAAGCTTACCCTGACCAGTCAAATCTGATTCTGATATATTTAATGGAAAGAAGTAGATAAGTCAAAAAAAGATATAAGTGCACTAATGTTCATTACAACATTATTTATATTAGAGGAAATTGGAATCGACCTGAATGTCCATCAAAGGAAATCTGTTAAATAAATTAGAGACATCTATACTATTCAGCTGTTAAAAAGAATGATGTAAATCCACATTTGCTGACCTGGAAAAATGTCCACGAGCAAACAATGCAGTTTGCACAATGGCCCGAGATATACAGTCCCACGTGCTCATGCTTGCGGGAGAGAAAACTTACAAACAGGAACACACAGGTTTCACCTCAGGTCTCACAGTTACGGGCTTTGGGTCACACCGGCTGGCTCCTTGACAAATACGTGCTCCAATCATTTTCCTGAGCTGCTATCAATGCCTCATAATTTTGAGATAAGAAGTGTATCCTATTTCCTTATTTGGGTGGCATTTCTTGCTTGATATTTTATTCCTGTTCAAAACATACGAAAACCATATAACATTCAGTGTAATTCACCAGACGTTGGCATGGCGATTGAAAAATACAATCCACTATCTTGACATGTGAATTACAATTTCAATACTAGTCTTGAGTGTTTGTGTCTAATTAAATAGCTTCTCTTCATATAATCCACTATTTTTCTGGTGGAATATTACATCTGTATAGCTTAATGATATAATTTGGAAAAGTTAAAATGTGTTTCCTGAGATGCAGATATTTTACGTACAGAGCGAAGCCATCACCTGTAGATCAGGTGCCCGCTGTGGCCCCAGGGTGAGAAACGAAAGCATAGTCCAGGGCCTGCTTGCCTATGCTGTGCGTGTGGAGACACCGTTGTGATGCATATTTATAGATTTGCTTTTGCAAACAGAGGAGCACACCAGCCTCTCATGCAGCAAATCTTATTTCCGATACAAATTTGAAAGTCTGTGAAGCATGATAATATTAACTCTAGGATCCATGACCTCCCATAAAACAAAAGTAGAATGAGTAGTAGGTTAAAGGATTCGAATGATGCCCGTGGACCGGCGGGCTCCCGCAATGACTGGGGAAGATTTATATGCTCTCTGTAGGTATAATTAGACACCCACAAACCCGTCTGACCCCGCCGGGGTGGAGAGATCTTCCGCTTTTTGTTTCAGCGGCCGAATCAATACTCACACGTTTTACCACCGTGGAGTGAAATTGAGGAAATGAAAATCGGATAATTTTGTTCCCTGTGCAGTCTAGACAGAGGAGAGCCGTGTTAGCCTTTGACAGGAAGATCTATTTCCAGTTTCTCAAAAGGCTAGTGTCAATTCTGAAACTTCTCCCGTTATTGATTTTCAGTTTTGTTAAAAGGATGCTTTATTAGGAATATTAGTCCCAGTGACTGTGGGAAGCCCTCCTTCACAAGTAGGTGGCTTGTGTTTTAATTTGGGGTCTGGGTGGGTTTAAATCGCAGAGTGCCTCGTTTGCTGGCCGGACCACCTTTGCCAGAGAATGGGCAGCTCACTCTCCCTGTTCGGCGAGCCCATCAGCCTCACCCTCCATAGCTCTATCCCCATGCCCGCCAGTGGCTGAGGACCACTTTGTGGAACTGTTCATCTGCCCTGAATGTTTTATTTATTTTTTTAATGTTTTATTTATTTCTAGGAGAGAGAGAGAGAGAGAGCAGCGTGAGCAGGGGAGGGTCAGAGAGAGAGGGAGTCACAGACTGAAACAGGCTCCAGGCTCTGAGCTGGCAGTCAGCACAGAGCCCGACGCGGGGCTCGAACCCACGAACCGCGAGATCATGACCTGAGCGAAGTCGGACGCTTAACCGACTAAGCCACTCAGGCGCCCCATGATAGTTTTAGAGTCAGTTTGCTGACGTTTTGTAAACACATTGTTGGCACTGGGCCCTGTCAGCTTTTACATGTTAACATCCTCAAACCAGGCACATGTGGTTGAGCCACACTGAATATTGAGCAAATATAGTTTAATGAAACATTACCACTGCTGAGTTCGACAGTCGCTGGATGACGAGTCAGAGCTACCCTACTCTCCCCAAAATGTTCCATGGGTCCCGAGTCCTGCTCTGATTTCCCATGAACCACTCCCCCCCAGTACTTACAACCCTGTATCAACATGTTCTTTTTCCCTACTTCTGCTTCTTCCCTAAATTGTGAGTTCCTTCAGAGGAAAGGTGTTTTCATTTCTCTAGACTTGCTTGGGCTTCTCCGAGCGCCTGGTGGGCAGTAGATGCAAATGCCATGAGTCAACAGTACAGCTGCCTTGCTGCCCATCATGTCACGAGGCGTTCAGCTTACAGAATATGTTTGGTTCATTATGTAATCTCATTTGTGCATTAGTACATTTTGCTCCTGAGAAACAAAACACTGCAGGATCACAAGAACTTGAAGCAGCCAGTTATACCCTATCTTAATCCATCCTGGCTGCTGTAACCGAAGACCACCATGAGGGCACCCGGAGTCAAGCATCCGACTCTTGGTTTTGGCTCAGGTCATGATCTCATGGTTTATGAGTTCGAGTTCCACATCAGGCTCTGCACTGACATCGGGGAGTCTGCTTGGGATGCTCTCTCCTTCTACCCGTATCTCTGCTTCTCCCTCACCGTGCATGCATGCCTGCTCTTTCAAAAATAAATATACATTTAAAAAAAAACCCCACAGACTGGGTGGTGTCAATGGCGAACATCTGTATCTTATCCGCCAGAGGCTGGAAGTCCAAGCTCAAGCAGGCAGCGAAGCCGGTTTCTGGAGGAAGCCGTCTTTTGGCTCACATGGCAGGGAGGACATGGAAGGTCTCTCGTGACCTGCAAAAGGGTATTTAACCCATTCCTGGTAGCTCAGTGTCAAGACCTAATCATGCCCCAAGTCCTACCTCCTACGTCACACATGGATTTTGAGCAGTGACAGACGTTCAGTCTATAGAGACACCGTTGTCCTGGATGGAAATGGAGGGTGTTATGCTGAGTGAAATAAGGCAGCCAGAGAAAGACAGACATCCTGTGTTTTCACTCATATGTAGAGCCTGAGAAACTTAACAGAAGACCATGGGGTGGGGGGGAAGGGGAAAAGAATAGGTACAAACAGAGAGAGGGAGGCAAACCATAAGAGACTCTCAAATACAAAGAACAAACTGAGGGTTAATGGGAGTGGGGAAGAGGGGAAAGTGGGTGATGGGCATTGAGGAGGGCACTTGATGGGATGAGCACTGGGTGTTGTATAGAAGCCAGTTTGACAAAACTATATTAAATAAATAATTAAATAAAAAAGAAACACTGTTGTCGAGAACTGTATGCTTATTGTAATTTTGCATGTTGGCCTCTATAGGATATAGACAGGATAATTACGCTAACATTATTAATAACATGAACCACTGAAAGCATAAAGCAAGATGTTTCTTTCCTCCAATTCTTTCATTGCACTCTTTAATAAGTAGTTAGGTTGACGAACAAATTCCCCAGGGTGTGGGATCCCTTAGAAAGAGGGTTTATACAGAGCATTGTGGGTAAGTCTGCCTGAGAAAAGAGACTTGTGCAAACTGTCATCTGTTTTGTTTTGTCCCCAAAGAGACATGACTTGGGTTTCCGCAGGGACAGTGAGGGACCACCGAGCAACAGCACTTACAACAGGACTTTCACCAGCGGGATTTCATTCGTGCACAAATTAACGGGCCCTCTGGAAGCGTGGTGCCGACCACGTAGTTAGGGCAAGTTCCTGCACTTGGCAGTGAGGCTCCCTCCCGGGGCTGCCCAGATCCCACTCCTGGGCCACGTGAAAAACGGAGCAGAAATGAGTGTGTGGAGGGTATGGATCATTTCCACTCGCATCTATTTGAAATCATAAGCGTGCTACGATGTCTTGGCTAAAACGCGGCTCCTGACAAGCTGTTGTGAATTTATGTTAATTGAAAACCCTAAACCTTGCTCCTTGAATCACATCTATTTATTTACCTAATGTGGTGACTAGTGAGGGTGCTCCCTCTCAAGTCCTGAGGTGAACCAAAATCTAACTAATTCTTGTTTTTGTTTTGTTTTCTAATTTTCCATGCTGCTGCCTGTAAGCACTTCCTTCCAGCTCATGGTCAAATTATGCTACATGCACTAGCGCTTGAACGGTTAGGCACGCCCCCCCTGCAGGTGCATCTCGGAGGCCCGGGGCTTTCTCTCTACGCAGACTTTTGTTCCTCACCTGTTAGCCACGAAGGCTCCACGGAGCAGGGTGCAACTGCTTTAACGACCTTTTTGAAGTTTTTCCATTCTTTGTGTTACAAAATAAGGATATTCTTGCAATATGTTTTTGTTGTGTCTTTTTAAACATCAGAAGTTCTGGTGAGCCCCGCAGTTAAGAAGTGTATTTGAATGAGGGTCACATTCTTCTAGAAAATTGCTGTCCAGTAATTCAAAATGTGGTCCTATTTTTGCTTTTGTCTTCCATGGCCTTATTTCAGCATCAAAAATCCCTCTTAAGGCCCAGGAAGGGGACTGTGGTTGGGGGGGTGGGGATGACACTTTGCAAGAAGCAAACGTTATGACGATAAGAAACTTCTCCCTTTGGGGGATTAATTGTGGAAAGTGCAAAATAAAATTTTCTAATTTGGGAAGAGACACTTTTCCTGTATGGTCTGAGGACCCAGCAGAATGAAAGACAATTGAAAGGTTTTGTTTTTTCCTTTCTATGCGACTATTCCTTTTTCTTCTCAAAGTCACTGACATAGCAGATGGCACATTGTTTCAGAAACATCACGCAGATGATTCTGGGTTTTTGATTTAACGTAATTCCCATTTTGTTTGTTTGTTTGTAGAAACAACATAAAACATAACCCTTATGGACTTGGAACTAGATGACCTGTGTGTGTGGTAAGCAGAATTCCTGAATTTAATGAAATTCTTTAAAGTAACTTCCAATGACAGGAAGGGTCAACCACACCAGGCTCCTAAATTCAACAAAATTTTTTTTCAATAAAAAAGGGACATGTCGGGGTTCACTTTTGAGAAACAGGTTTACGACATCAGCGATGTTTTTCAGTTAGTGTCCTAAGGATGGTGGCCTGTGGTGTCAAGTTCAACCTTAACACTTTGTTGAAGCAATGCACACACACACACACACACGTGTGTTTATTTATTATTAATTTTTTAACATTTATTTATTTTTGAGAGATGGAGAAAGACAGAGCATGAGCAGGAAAGAGGCAGACAGAAAGGGAGACACAGAATTTGAAGCAGGCGCCAGGCTCTGAGCTGTCAGCACAGAGCCTGATGTGGGGCTCAAATCCACGGACCATGAGATCATGACCTGAGCTGAAGTCGGACGCTTAACCAACTGGGCCACCCAGGCGCCCCTGTATTAATGTTTAAAAATGCAGCCGGTTGGGGCGCCTGGGTGGCTTAGTTGGTTAAGCGTCCGACTTTCACTTAGGTCATGATCTCGCGGTTCGTGGGTTCGAGCCCTGCGTCGGGCTCTGTGCTGACTGCCGGCTCGGAGCCTGGAGCCTATTTCAGAGCCTGTGTCTCCCTCTCTCTCTGACCCTGCCCTGCTCACGCTGTCTCTCTCTCCTAGAAATAAATAAATTTAAAAAAAAATGCAGCCGGTTTTCTTTTCCAGATATTTTAAAGAAGTGAGTTTTTAGTACAGTATGATTTATAGTCCAAACTGTTGTTAAAGGAGATTTGCAGCCACGTCGTTGTCTCCATTCCCACCAGAGCCGTGTTCTGGGGGGGGCGGGGGGGGCTCCATACGCAGTGATTTACTGCTCACACAGCCCAGGACCTGGGCCGTCAGTTCCTGCTTTCCAGCAACCAGGTGAACCGTCCAAAGCATTCTTTAAGTAGATCTTGACATGACATGCGGTAATGGCTCACACCCCTGCATAACCAGCATGCACTTTACAACATCCCTAACTATACAATTACACAATAGTCCATAACAGCTCCTTACACATTATAGAGTAAATAATACGCATTTAAAAAGTCCATAATGACGTAATTACATGATAATCTCTCATTAAGGGCTATTGGGTAAATATGTAATTGGGGAGTTTTAAAAGTCCATCGTAAAATGCTCCCCCCCAAAAAATGTGATTGCAATACATGATGCAAAAAGAAAGAGACCCGTTCTCAGAATATTTTGAGATTTTAGTGAATTTCTCAAAGTCCTGATCCAAGCGGCCCTGGGAGAGCATTTCCCGGCTTCCCCGCAGCCTGTCCCACACCGTCTACGTTAACACGGGTCATACAGCCAGCCCGGCCCCAGCTGACGGGGGGAGAGGAGCGCAGGTGCCCTGACCCCCCAGGCGCGGCGGCAACTTGGGGTGTTTGAGGAAGAAGGGAATCTGTCCATCTGCAGCCACACATCTGAGACTGGGTGTGCCGAGCGGTTGCGGGATGGACATTTGAAGGCAAGCGCCAAACTCGCATACCCAACTCAGCCCTGCATCGGCCCCCCCGCCACCTTCTCCAGAGACCCTCGAGCCCTCGCCAGCACAGCCCCTTTTTTCTTGCCTCCTTCTGTTTGCCCAGAGATGGCAGCTGCCTTAGGTCTGCCCGCTGGGACTGGAGCATCTCTGCATGTACACAGGCTCCCGGCGGGTGGCCGGCGGGACTCCGAGCTCTGGCTCCAGGAGAGGAGAGCCGGTCGATGCCCCTTCAGCCCCCTGCCAAGGGCAGGAAGAACTCTCTTCCCAAGCCCGCAGGCCGGTGTCCGGAAGCTGGGCCTGATGGCCATACCAGGTAGTGTCTAGTGTCTAAAATCCTGCTGCATCTCTGATTGTGTACCTGAGTCACCAAGTCAAAGTCCGACAGATAAGAAAGGAATCTGGAGCTGAAACTACATGAGCCATGTGTCCCTGTTGGGCTCCTGGAGCTGCATGACAAGAGACGATTCCAAGAGTGTCCCCAAAATCAGCAGAGCTCCAGAGGCCACAAGTCTGAAACCAAGGTGTTGGTGAGGCTGGAATATTCTGGAATCTTCCGTCCTTCCATGCTGTCCTTCTCATCCGGATGTGGCCTTCTGCTTCGTATGGGCAAAGTGTCCCTCTCCTTGTAAGGGCACCGGTCACTGGGTTCGGGCCACCCTAGGCCAGTTCACACTCGCCATCCCTTGACCACATCTGCAGTCTCTTCCAAGGAAGGGCAAGGCCAGTCTCCAGGTGGACATGAACTTGTAGGAGATGCCATCTGCCCTCCCTGTTTTCCCAAGAAACAGATTCTGTTTGATGCACAGGAGACCCCAAACCAGGTCGTCCAGGCCAGCATCTGATGCAAGACAGACCCACGGCCCTGCTTTCGTCAGAAATCAGGTAGGTGCCTGCCCGTGGTGACTCCTCCGCAGGAAAACAACAACATAAGTGTTAATTTTGATGCCTGATACAGTCCTGGAATTTACTAGGCTTTGGGAGATTTTTCTGCTGAGGGTCGAGCCAAGGCCATACCACCTCTTTAGACCTTCCTCAGTTAGCCTGACCCACCTGAACTGGACCACGTTTTGGGACACACTCTGCTTGGCAGCCACTCGTGGGGATGCAGGGGAAGCACAGGGGCCCCAGAGCCGCCGGATCTGCCGAGGTCATCGGCCGGTGGGCTGCGGGACCCCACGCTGTCCAGCCCTTCCGCCACATTTAACCAAAGGCTGTTGTGGAAAAGCAAAAGATGTAATTGACACAAAAGATGAATATAAGCCCTTTCACTGGGGAATTGGTGGCCAGTGAGGCTGTTAGAGAAGCTCTCTGGGCACTCAGCTTGTTCTCAATCCACGTTTAGAGGGTCACTGCCAGGGAAGTCTGGGAGCAAAACCTTTTGTCTGCCACAAATTACATCACTCACCATGTCTTGAAAAATCCCATTCCCAGGGCACCCTCAATTCATTTTATTATTCACTCAGCTAGGAGATGTTTTTTGATTTGTAAAATGTGCCAGGAACAGAGGAAGTGTCATTTCCCTGACCAAATAAGCTCTATACATATTTCAAAATGCATCCTCGGCAGAGCTTGAAGCCCCACTCAGTTCAAAACGGCTGCTCCATCTCCTGAGAAACACTTACGGGCGCTAAGTTATCTTCTGTGTAGGAGGGCTGTCCCGGACTTTAGTGATGAGACAAATGAATAACTAAGAGACATTTTTGATAAAACTAATTGCAACAGACTTAAAGAGAGGGTGCAGGAGATGCGATGCAAGGGCCCCCGTGCACTTGGCTCTGGGTGCCGCTCTGTCCCTCCCTCCTGGCACCACAGATCCCGTCTCCATCTCTAGATATTTGCAGATTGAAAGGTGTTAGATACATGGACTCACATGGTCTGTAAGTTCCTGAGACTGGCTTTTTCGCACAGTGTAAGAGCCTGGGATCCATCCAAGTGCCCTGTGCATCTAATCTCCTCATTTGTATCACCGAGCAGAATTCCATGGACAGATGCCCCATGCTGTGTGATACTCAAATGTGGAAGGACATCTAAGCTGTTTCCAGTTTGGGGCTATTATGAGAAAAAGTGGTGAGCACATCCCTGTATAGATTTCTGTGTGGGCGGGTTTCCATTATTCTGGGCTAAACACTTTGAATTCACTACTGGGTCACATGGAGGTTGCATGTTTAGTTTTTAAGAAAACTGCTGAGATGCTCAGCAAAGTGGCTTCACCTTTACATCATGGAGATCAGCGCCCATCTGGTTTCCTGACATTTTAACACTTCCACGATTGTTAAGGTGCTTCCACATTATGTATGTCGAGTCCTGTAAATATTCTAACTGGTTGAGCTGATGGAAATCTTTCATTACATCATTTTTAAAAAAAATTTTTAATGTTTATTTTTGAGTGAGAGACAGACAGAATCCAAAGCAGGCTCCAGGCTCTGAGCTGTCAGCACAGAGCCTGACGCAGGTCTCGAAACCGTGAGACTCACGAACCGCGAGATCATGACCTGAGCAGAAGTCAGACACTCAACCTACTGAGCCCCACAGGCGCCCCTTCCATTACATCATTTTAATCGAGAAGGGTAGTTTCTAGATGTGAATAAAGCATGTATTTAGATAACTTTGTTTGCATAGCATATTTCACAAAATGCAGAGCTTGCATCTGGGGAGATGTTGTTTGGTTATAAAAAGATAAATTGTTCGTCACAGGTGTTGGCAGGTGTTTTATCTGGAAAAATTGTGACTCACGTGTAGGTAAACATAAAATGGTGAAAATAGGAAATTAAAAATATACAATTTATGTATGTATGTACATGATTTTGCCAGTCCTCCCATACAGAGCCGAGGAGATTTTTACTTGCGAGTGGCAGGCCTGTGACTTGAGTCTACATAAGCTCACTTGCACAGATGACCCTGCGATGGGCCGTCAGTAATTCACCAGCTGAGTCTGCTGATCATTGGGTTGCAATCTGGAGATGTTGGCAAGGCAGTTGTAGAGTAAGATTCTTCTATATTGTAACAACAGTTTTCAAGTCTTACACAATTTCTGACACACACTGGTACCATTTCTTAACCAACCATTTTAAAATGCTTATTAAGGGCACTTGGGGGTCTCAGTCTGTTAAGCATCTGACTCTTGATTTCGGCTCAGGTCAGGATCTCACGGTTCGTGAATTCAAGCCCTGCACTGGGCTCCGTGTTGACAGTATAGAGCCTGCTTGGGATTCTCTGTCTCTCTCTCTCTCTGCCCCTCCCCTGCTCACATGCACTCTCTCTGTCTCTCCATCTCTCTCTCAAAAATAAATAAGTAAACTCTTAAAAATGTTTATTAATATTTATGGAACATTTGAACATTTTCATTGCCAAAGCATGTTCCTTTCATGGACATGAAATCATCTATTTCACTCCTATTTTTCAGGCTTACTTTTATGACTTTAATAAAAATGGCAACTTTAGGATAACGCGGTGAGTGACGTAGTCAGAGTTGAAGGTAAACATATGGAACTGCCCCACGGTGGCTCTGAAACCCTGAGGGCAGTGCGGCCGGGGTGGCGTGAGCCAGAGGCAGGCTTGGTGCCGCTCACCCAGTGGGCTCTGGTGACCACGAGTAAATGTAGCCAGGGACCAGAGCCCATCAGTTAATCCTGGAGGCCAGTTATGTGGACGTGGGTAGAAGAGTGTATGTACCACCTGTTTTGAAAACAACAAAATGAAAGGATTGTATGACACTCAAAAAATTACACAAACATTTAGCCATGCATAATTTTAATAAAATTGATTTTAATGATGTGCTTTCTTTCTCGACTTAAAGCTGGTCTTTCCTAGCTGCGATTTGCTGACAATTTTCTGAACACAATGATGGAGGTGTGTGGGTATTTGTATGTGCAATTATGTTTACATCTTTAATTCTGTTTCATTAGGATTTGAAGAAGATAGCTCCATAAATATTTACATGCTTTTGAGCAATATGGTAGAAATCAAGTTCCTTTTTAAAATATACAACTTAAATACTTATTTTTTATTGTTAATGTTTATTTATTTTTTGAGAAACAGAGACAGAGTGTGAGCAGGGAAGGATCAGACAGAGAGGGAGACACAGAATCCAAAGCAGGCTCCAGGCTCTGAGCTGTCAGCACAGAGCCCAACGCGGGGCTCAAACTCACATGCCATGAGATCATGACCAGAGCCGGAGTCAGGTGCATAACTGACTGAGCCACCCAGGCATCACTAAATGTATTTTTAAATCATAAGATTGAACGTCTTTAGAGAGAGTGACAGGGTTCTCAGTGTTTTCTCTCTTGGTTTCATAAACAAAAAGAGCTCTGGCACAGCACCTTGTCTCTCCTTTGCTGGCAGCTCTGAAAATCCCTGACTGGCCACACTTGGTCCTTCTTTGCAATAACTGCTGAGGGTTCAAATGTTAAATAACCACATTACCACTCAGCTCCTTCTCCAGAGGGGCGCTCACGTCACAACGGGTGTCCCCATTCAAGAGGCTTAGATCCAATTTCTTTTTTCTTCCAATAAATCCATTCTGGGTATTATTTTGAAGCTCAGTCCGGCTCCGTGCTGGGTTTTCTTTCATCCTTTTTTTTTTTTTTAATCCCAACTGCTGAGTCATCTTTCATGTTGAATTTATAGGATATCATGATCTCTTAGATAGACTTGTTCCTAATTCTCTGTCAGGATCATGTAAAAAGATGTCATTCTTTAGAGCCTAATGTTTTCCAAACACCCCAGTATGTAAAAGAAGACACGCCATAAAAATAATTCCAGCAAACAGGGAACAGGTATGTCGGTAACTAGGCAGCGATCCATCTGGGTACATTTTGGTTTCTCTGTGTTTCTCTCATCCATCAGAGGATTGTAGGCAGTATACAAAAATGTAAAAATTACAAGAATGTGAAAGAAAGGGAGAAATTGAGGAGAAAGCGAAATAAATGTAGAGCAGAGAAATGAGCCATGGGGAAGATTGATACCCAAACCAAATGCCCTAAGATCCAGAACACTCTCCAAGGGGGAGTCATAAATTTTACTTGGAATGCCCTAGCATCCAAAAACAGAATGAAACAGAACGGATTAAAGAGTTCCAATATCTAAACGATAAAGGCACATCCATTGCTCAGGGGAAGGGCGAATACTAAGACGGGATATCTTAGGCACCCCCGGCCAGCCCCGCCTCACGTGCCAGAGCCTCCCCCACACTCTCCAGTGAATAACATCCCAAATTTGTTCCAACTGATTTTGAAAACATCTCTTCATGCAGGAAACAGTTTTCCAACAACAACAAAACAAGAGGAATTGAATAAAGGAAAGATATTTTATAAGAAGTAAACTTAATGCCATCCATGTATGTGACTCTGTGATCCTGGACTATTTTACAAGGAACTATGATTGGATCCTTCAGGAAGTCCTTCAAAGTAACATATTGTTTTCACGATTAATAAACAGGATTCTACTCCATATCAGCACAAAATATATAATATTTCCTCAAAAAACAATCAGGGTCCCCTCTCCACCCCTCAAGCAAATAAGCAATGAAAGACCCAGATTTCTATGTGTAGATGAAAATTGCAATAAGTTTAGTCCAGGAAACTGTTGTGAAGGTGTTTGTAATATATTTCCCTGACTCTAATATGCACATGTTCTCAGAGTTTAAATAGTCTGTAAGCAGGGAAAGTTACACTGTGTTGGAAGAAACTCACCTGCTTCCGGGCAGAGAAGTCGGTATGAAATAGTTTATAGTTTTCATTGTTCTTTTTAGCCTGGGGTGGACACTCTCTGTTCGTTTGATCTTCACCCCATCTGTGGTATTCGCATTGGCAACACTACATGCGATTGAATTCTAAATCAGGTTTGAATCCCTAATTGTTGCTTAAAATGACTTCAAGGGTATTTCCCCATGATGCAGCCCTTCAATAAAAAGATACTGCGTCTGAGGCAAATTGCCCTTGAAGCTGTGCAGAGGACTCTCCCGGGCATCACGTATTTGGCTACGTCTCCAGAAATGCATTATTGAACCACAAAATACAGTCATCACTAGATTATTTGACTCCATAAAAGTGGGAACTGTGTCTGCTTTTGCTCGTCATTACAGTTGCAGGTCTTGAAAATGCGCCAGACCATGGATGATGCCCAGGAATATGGTTGCTAGATGTTCTTTTACCCCCCCTACAATAATTCCATCGAACTCATGCTTTCTTTGCACTAGAGTCACTACGTCATTTTGACCCAGTCTTCCCTCCTTGAATTTCATTGAAAATCTGGGATGGGGGGCGGTTCAGGTATGAGGATGATCATTGCTTTCCATGCACAGGCCCACCCAGCACAGAGAGGATCGATGGCCTACCACTACCATGAACCCATTACCCCATGGAAGAGCCATTCTCCATAGTGTGACAAATAATGCTCATCCCCCACAATGGTAACATCCCAAGCCATCCAGCACCATTACAGGAAGACTTTCTGAAGGAAGATCCTTCCTATGTCAGTGTTAATCTGATTCCAAATTGTCCCAATCTCGAGTTCCCAACCCCATGCTCATCTCTATCAATTCTTCCAAACACTCAACCTTCAGAGAACCAACTGGCTTCAGGAGTATTAAATATTGGAAATTAAGTGTTTTAAAATCAATGATCTCAACTTTCAACTGGAGAAATCTGGAAAGAAAGTGACAAATCAAACAAAAAAGTCCAAAGAAGGGAAACAAGGAAGACAAAAGTAGAAATTAAAGTAAATGGAAAGCAAACATAGAAGACAGAAATCTCCAAAGAGCAGAGTTGTCTCTAAGAAAATAGTATTAAAATTATAAACACAGAGCACGACTATTAAAGAAAACCAAAAAGACAAGTGACAAATACCAGAAATGACAAAGGAATGGCACCACAGGTCAATAATTAAAAGAGTGACAGAATATTGTTAACAAATTTTATATTAAGAAAGTAAGCAATTTAAATAAGATAGACATTTAAACAAATCCGACTTAACAAAACTGATGGGAAGAAAATTTAGTTTTGAAAATAGATGGGGCACCTGGCTGGCTCAGTCAGTCGAGCATGTGATCTTGGGGTCATGAGTTCAAGCCCAGTGTTTGTCATAGAGCTTAAGAAAGAAAGAAAAGAAGGAAAGAAAAGAGGGAGGAAGGGAGGAAGAAAGGAGAAAAGAATAGATGAAGGAGTTGAGTAGTCAGTTTATAAAAGGAGTGATCCCAATTGATAATAGGCGCATTGTTACTCATCAGGGAAATTAAATCCATGGTGAGTATTACTCTGCTACCAACAAAAATCATGACACATGCAAACAATGAAATACAGCACAACAGTACGAAAGAGCTGTGACCATAGACATAAGGCTGAATAAAAGAAGCTGGAAATGAGAGAGTTCATACTGAGTAATTGCATGTATACGGGATTCAACCGAACCACATCTGGAGTGTCAGGGCCCCAACAGAGGTAAAGTGGAGGGGGTGTTAATGCGACGAGGCGCAGTGGAACCTGGGGCGGGGCACTGTGCAGGCATCAGTCTAGGCGGTCTGGGGACAAAATAGCCTGTTGACTGTCTGGGTTTCCGTGCATCTTCCTTGCAGAGGAATGACTGCTTTTGTTCCAAATGGCTCTTCAAGGATAGTGGTGGGATGAGCAGTCTTGGAAAATAGAGATAGCGCCTCCCCCGGAAGAAAAAGAAGGCGAGCCGCGTGGGCATTAGAAAGATGCGCATCCTCAAGTTAAGGATTTCTTTCAACACAACCCAGGATTTGTGCAGGTACCACATGCTCCTTCACCCTGGCCAGTAGGAATCGGCTCAGAGAAGGACGCTCCTGCTGACACTCTGGCTAATGCTCTTCCTGTGAGTGATAAACTGTCCTTCATCTCTGACCAGGAGTCCATGCAGCTGTAGCAGGGACCCTGGGCAGCCCGTATACAAGGTGAAACGTCAGAGTCTTCACCGTTCCCGCCAAAAGATGGCTTCCGGCTGCATAAATACTATATACAACTCGTTTCTCAAGGACATGCAACTTCAAAAATGTTAACAAAAAATGTTTAGGGCCTATTTATATTCTTATTACCTAGAAGATCTGGGCTCCTCAAACGAATGTACAGATGAGATCCCCTAAGTAATTCTGTGGTGCCCTACAGTTACCATTTTGGGGTCTGGAAATTGTTGGGCATGATCCTTCTAGATAACAGACTGAAATGATATTGCATGGGTAGTTATATCATGTATCAATTATATATTAGAATATTTATTTTTAATACATAATTGATAGATTCAACTCCAATGTTTTTACAAATTCTAGGGTCTCTGAAACCTTTGCTTTTTTTCTTGAAAGAAAGAGAGAGAGAGAGAGAAATTAGGGGCTCAATCTTCCTACTGTGAGATCAGGACCTGAGCTGAAATCAAGAGTCACACGCTTAACTGACTGAGCCACCCAGGCGCCCCAATCTTTGCTTTTTTAAAAGAAATGAATATATGATTACAAACATAACATTACTATACCAGTGGGGAAAAATGTGTAACCTTGTATATAAACAGCCAACTAAGCAATCGTATTATTTTCTTTTATCATCCACAATATTATTCAGGGAATTAAAATCACACTAACATTTTCCTTTATTAAACTAATAATTTGGGAAGCTAAGCAAGAGAAAAATTGCTGTGGAATTATAATGGAAATAATAGTACCTTTCTTTTTCAAACAGATTAAGGCAGCCTGCAATGAAAAAAATGTGATTGTTCACCAGGGAATATAGCATTAGAATTCCAATTTCATAATTTGAAGGTTTGGTTTAAACAGACCAATGATTTTAGGGCTTTTTGGCTCTGCTCAGTTTCTCATCAAAACTACAAAGTTCTTGCTAATATTCTTAGGAGGCTCACACAAGCGCGGCCCTGATTTGTCTTTCATATCATTAGCCACAAATTTTCCCTCGCCGTGAGAAATATGAATCAAACTGTACGTCTTCCTTCTGATTTGGGAATGTATCCTCATGAATCACTTGGAATGAATTACAAAGAGCTCACAAGATATGTGATGAGCATTTACAGAGTCTGCTTAGTGATGTATCATTTGCTTTTTAAATGTCATGAGTACCAAGAAGATTTTTCTAAGCAACATCACCAGGTCTGCAACTCCTCGCTCAGCACACAAAAAAATGTTTTACTTCTATATTTCTGATGAAGAGTTAACTCTCGTGAAATTCCGAAATATAAGACTAGAGGTCAAAGAAACCATTTTATACTTTCTTTGTTCTTCAATTATATATAATACTCGCACTCATCATAACAGCTAATGTACTTGGTGTACTTTACATTTTAAAAGTCATGTCATGGGGTGCCTGGGTGGCTCAGTTGATTAAGCGTCCGACTTCGGCTCAGGTCATGATCTCACAGTTCGTAAATTCGAGCCCCATTTTGGGCTCTGTGCTGACGGCTCAGAGCCTGGAGCCTGTTTCGGTTTCTGTGTCTCCTTCTCTCTCTGTTCCTCCCTTGCTTGTGCTCTGTGTCTCTTTCTCTCTCAAAAATAAACATTAAAAAAATAAAATAAAATAAAATAAAATAAGATAATAAAAGTCATGTCAAAGCATCTCTTTGGAAATTCACAAACTGCCTTTAAAGCTTGTAAAGATAAAAAAGGATGTTGTTTCCAGAACCTTTGCATCTAGACACACTGATGTCCACACACCGTGAGTACCGTCCCCAAGGTGTGGCCCCTGTAACCCTACCAATCTGCGCCACGCCTGCCCCCTGCACCCCGACGCCTCCCCAGGGACTTGTTCCTGCTCTGATCACTGACCTCTGCTCCCACAGCTGCCAAAGCACTGAGCCCGGAGCCGCCAGGCGCATGAAAGGGCCAGTTCGGGATCCCAGGCCCACTCACAAGCCTGCGCCATTTGGGTTTTCTTGCAGGAAACTGCGACACTCACCCTGTGTCAACTGTGTGTAGATGGCGTGTAGACTTTGTTGTAGCCCCGGTTCACACTGTTAAGCAGACGTGCTGGCCATTTCCGCCAGGCACGTCCGGAGGAGGGTCCCTTCGTCAGGCCCGCCCCGCCGGCCACTGCTGAGTCCGGAGGAAAGGACTCGAGGGAGGCAGCACAAGCTGGGGCCGCGCTTCGGCACAACTGTTGCTCCAAGACGTTTCCTGGGCTTCTTGCTGTCTAACCAGCCTTCCAGATCTTTCCAAGCTGGACTTCCATCCTATGGAAAAATCCACATGCTCTAACGGCCCCCAAATTCCTTTCCCTTCATTTGACAAGAGACAGTTCTGCTAGTTTCCACCGAGGAGGCCACCCAGCAAAGGAGTCTTTCAGGACCCAGGGGGCGTGGATTTCTGCCCAGCGCCCCGGCCTCCCTTCCCGGCCTCTCATCTCAAAGCTGGGCCTTAGCCCTGGTCACGCACAGAGCGGCTGCCTGGCCACAAGGCACTTCAGGATTAAAAAAAATAGTACGACAAGTCCTTGTCTTATGCAAAGCCTACCACACTGCCTTCCTTGTCAGTGAAAAATAGAGGCATTTTAATGTACAAATGTTTGCCCCGAGGTGTGCTGAGTCTTTATGCCTTTAGCTCACATTCAGAAGCGTCGTAGCAGGAAAATATGATCACGTGAAATTGGTCATTATTTTTATTTAGTTAGCTTTTCTTTTTAATTCAAATGTTATAATTCAATTCCAGCCAGTTAACATGCAGTGTGATGTTAGTTTCAGGAGTACAGGATAGTGATCCATCACTTCCGTGCATCATCCGGCGCCCATCACAAGTGCCATCCTTAATCCCCACCCCCACCCCCACCTCCCTGCTGATAACCCTCATTGTTCTCTGCACTTGAGTCTGTTTCTTGGTTTTCCTTTCTTTTTCCCCCTCTCTCCTCATTTGTCTTGTTCCTTAAATTCCTCATATTAGTGAAATCATTTGGTATTTGTCTTTTCTGATGGATCGATTCTGTTTCATCTGTTCCATGGCAAATGCTAAGATTTCGTTCTTGTTTATGGCTGAATTATATTCCCTTGTGTATATAAACCATATGCTCTTCATCCATTCGTCAGCTGATGGACACTCGGGCTCCTTCCATACCTTCCCTCTTGTAAATTACGCTACAGTAAACATTGAGGTGCACGTATTTTT
>JAESUZ010003737.1:125000-151708 GCA_017311185.1 Proteles cristata cristata
TTATCAACAACTGATCCTACAAGTTCTCCCTGGTTCTGTGAAGGAAACATCCTCCGTGGGTGTGCAACTCACAGCTTCCGTTCCATGTCGGTGTCGGTGTTCATAGCCCACCAGTGAGCTCACAAGGCTGGATACAGCTTCCAGATTTTTCTTTTTCTTCAGTGGGGGACGCTTGTCATCACCTGCACCCGCACCTGCACCAGCACCCGCACCCGCACCTGCACCCACACCTGCACCCGTACCTGCACCTGTACCTGCACCCGCACCCGTACCTGCACCCACACTCGTACCTGCACCCGCACCTGCACCCCTACCTGCACCCGCACCTGCCAGTGTTTGTGATGCTTCTTGGATGTTCAACCTCTCATTTAAATCTTCACTTGTCCCAAAGTAGGTTTATAACAATTCCATCCGCTCTGCCCCGTGCAGTGTTCACATCTCCTGCCCTCATGCACTGTCCCAGCTGCTGACCACCTGGGCCCCTCCTCTGTACCCACACGTACAACCTAGAGAAGCCGTGGACACCACCATCCTCAGAAAAAGCCCTGCAAATCATTGCTGTCATATGGCCCATAGGTCTGAACTTTAAATGCACACCAGGGATTTCGGTAATTGGTATACCCTAAAGCAAAGCTAAGTTGCTTGCTTTGAGCTGGTTTTCTCATACGTGGCCTTCCTGGCTCCTAAATATGCTGGTAAGAGATGTGGCGCTCCACAGTGCTTGATCAGGCTGCCTTTTCCTCACAGAATCCGTATCGACAGTCCTCGGGCCAACATTGTCTAAAGAAGCACAGTGTGGAAAAGCTGACTCAGAGCATGTGATGAAAGTATTTGGGTTGTAACTAAAATCACAAAATCAAGCTGTGAGTCAGATGGACATGGAGATGCCGATTTATTATGTTATATTTCCGGGACTTGTGAAGAGAACTCTTTAAAAAGAATCATTTTTACTTTGGTCAAGACTTGCATTTAATTGTTCAGTGTCTACGCTCCGTGTCATTCTTACGGTTGGCTGGACGTTGACAGTTTGGGGAAATATCATCCAAGTGAAGTATCAAGGAGACGGGAATGCAGAGATTCTGCTTTAGATAACAGACGAGCAGGGGTGTGTAAACAGCGCCAGATTAAAAACTTTGCCTGAAAAGACCCTTGGGAATACGGATGAAGTTGTAACGTCGGTTATGAGTAACTCGCCTGCAAGCCTCCACGTGTTTCCGGTGGCAGGAGCCCAGCATCAGGGACCACATGCGTCAGCCCACACGGCTCAGGGGCTCGGGCACCGTGGGGGAGTGTGCACACGTGAAGTATTTGGGAAACGAGACATCGGCTGATTATTATTTTTGAGTGACCACTGTGTGAAAATTTTCCACGTAAAGAACCCGTCCCTCTTCCAAGCCCTAGAGCCCAAGGCAGGTGCTGGAAGGTGAGGCCCAAGGACAGCTGCTGCGTGGTGGGTTTTCTGCAGGAAGCAGTTCTCGCTGCGGCAGCCACGTCCACAGGCCCAGGGCCTCCCTGCAGGCCCGATGGTGCATCCGTTCCATCCTGGAGCGATGTAGACAGCGAAATAAATAATGAAAGAGAAATAAATTTTTTAAATCTTGTATTTGAGAAGAAAAAGAGGAAAATGAGCAGCGATTCATTTTCTTCTTGTCATCACTGTTTTAAACACTCACAAACAACAATGAACTGAAATCGGAACAAAAGCTAATTTGGAAAGCCTTCAAATGTTACAATAAATAGAAACATGCTGTTAAAAAAAAAAGCGAGATTATTTTCAGCAAACTCGTAGCGTTTGGAATTTACACATTGTAAAAATGTTTTATTATGCTGATTTGTGTATCTGATTGCACATAAGTACGTCATTCTTTGCAAATGATTAATATGGGACAATTTTTTGGTAAATGAGGCAAAGTTTTCATAAGCATTTTCTGATTTCTTTTTTCTATTTGTTTCTCCTTTTAGACGAGTGTTCCGTCTGGTTCTCTTCTCCTTCTGCCATCGAGTTGTCGCTAATGGCAGCGTGAAAGGTGTGTGCCCAGCACCGCATCCTTTGCACCGCAGGGCAGAGCACGCACACGTGGGCATCTGTGGCGTGGCCTTGGGGAAGGTACCAGGCTGATAGTTCTGCTCATGGAGCTGGGCTTCCCCGTGGAGTCTCTGAGGAGGTGCACTTGATCACCAGAAGGTCATCCTCCTGCCAGAAGCATGGAAAGATCACGTAATAGAACATCTACGGAGCGTTGGTTTCCCTACAACACGGAAATGTGTGCATATTTCCGCACCTTCACAAATGCACATAAGATTACCACTGACGTTTCCGGCCCCTGCCTCCTGCCAGAGCGGAGACCGTTGTATAGATTAGAGACACATCACAGTAGCAACTGTCACATGGAAGCCAAATCCAGTCATAAATCCACATTCACAGAACCTACCGACGCCGTCGTGTGCAGGACATAGGAAGGGTGTACGAGAGTGGACCCCAGTAGGAGGCACGGGCCGCCGTGTAGACCATCCAGTGAAGTCATCCCTGCAAACTTGCCCACCAGAAGAGGGTTATTTTAACCAAGCCCATGCAAGACTCTAGTGCACGTGTCTTTATCTGCCTTTTTTCCTGTGTGCAAACCTGATCGTGTGACATTAGAGGGCTCTGCCGTGGATCTGTGCATGGTCTGCATGGGGGCAAAGGTCCTGCGTCGCAGCTACCGCACAGACCCATCCTGGGGCCCCGCTGATCCTTGGTCCTGGGTGGCACGGCTGTCCTGGGCATGTGGCACCTCCAGCGTCTCTTGCACAAACGCACGAGGTGGCAGACCTCATGACGCAGCTGCTGACCAGTGACCTAAGACCACATTGCCCCTGGGATTCCCTTCCTGTGCTCGAGGCCAAGTCTGCATAGGGACAAACCATTCCCACCGCAACGGCTCTCGTTCCCACCATGTCCACAGGGCTCTCCGCCCAGCAGGAAAGCCCTACCACTACCTTCGCCCTCTGGGTTTAGCACTGATGTGCTGAGGAAGCTCACATTGCCTTTTGCAGGTCATAACGTGGGTCTGAGTCCAGTTTCCTCCGGATAGTTCCATGGCCTCTGTCAGAAGCCGAAGAAGACTTCAGTCGCTCTTCTGCCACTTTTCTACTCTGATCCTACTCTACCCTCCAACCCACTGATATCTGTTCAGACCTTTCAGGCAAACAGACATCTAGGCCAACGCAGAGTAACACAAAGAGAAGTGCGCCATGAGTCTTCATAAACCGTCCCCCTGAGAAGGGAGGGTAATCATGACACCTGCCGTGACGTGGAGGAGCTTGGGGACACTCTGCTACGTGAAGCGCGTCCATCCCAGAAGGACAGCGCCTGTGCGACTCCGCCTGTATGGATTATCCCGAGGGTCAGGTTCATGCAAACAGCCCGTGGAATGGTGGCTGTCAAGGATGTGGGGCGAGGGCACTGTTGTTAACGGGTCCAGGGATTTGCCAGATGAGGAAGGAGATGGACCCTCCCAACAGCCATCAGGGAGCAGGTTTAACAGGACGGGAAGGCACAGTGTGAGGGCTCAGGATGGAGATGTGGTGTAGGTTTTACTACAATTAAAAAGGAAAATCTCTTCCTAAGGCACATAATTAACAATGAAAAACAAAGTGTCCATTCCTGTTACCCACATACATACCCCTAAATGCTCTTTCATAGGAAAGTATAGCCTCAAACACATTCCAGTCTGAGAGAGTTGGGACACTTAAGGAGCTTGCAGTTCCATGGCTTATGACACTTGGTACCAAGTGGAAGTTTCTTCTGGCTGATTGAGATTGTTACCACAAAGGAGTCATAATTTATGAAAATCAAGGACGTCAGTTCAAAATGCACCCAAGAAATAACCACCTGCCACAGGGGTTTTAAGAAGCCTGAATGTCAGTGAGAAGACTGGCCCCCAAGATGACTCATCTTCTGTGAAGGTCAAGGGGGCAGCCGTATTCCCGGAGACCTGACTAATGGCGGACCCACGGCAGCTCTGCACTTTTCACTTTCCGGAAAGAGATTCCTGCAACATCATACATATGCTCAGAGCTGATAAGCCAAGACCATCAACTATCAAACTATCATGACAGACAAATGGGTCGAAAACATTCCATGATGTCAATAGGGTCACCTTGTGGGAGGGCTTGGAATTACCTGTGCCGGTAGCTGGCCCGGTGCACCTGTCTCCTGGCCCCACCCGTGCTCTGTTGTCATCCTCAGACTTCAACCCTGATGGGGACACTTCTGGGCCCTGGAGGTGGCCGGGACCTCCGAGACAGTTACTGTGATTTGGGGAGTCTCCTGGTTACAGGGTAGCTGTCATCCTAATATCTAACTCCAGGAAGTGGTGGTAGTGCCAGTGGGGTCTTCGGGTGGGGGGGTTGGCATCCATTCCACGCCTCCTGGCACGTGGACAGATTACTTTCCCTGCGCCAAGCCTCCACCTCTCCGTCCCGTGTCCTGCACCCAAACCCCAGCCCCAAGGTGAGAACTGGAGCCTGCCTCTTCTGCGCAATGGAGGCTGGCGCGGGACGATGGAGGCTGCGGCAGGTGCGGGAGCCAGTGGCCGCTTCCATCACGTTAGGCTTTGCATTCTCATGGGGACTGATGTCTCTGGTCAGAAGGACGTAATCTGAAGAGAGTGGCAAAACGCACAGTGCAGACCAGAACTGGCTAGAAAGTAACACCGGGATGCAAGGGGAACCAGGCATGACACACGTACTTCTTACGTGTGCTTCTTGCACTCCCTTCTTCCCTGGAGGGAAAGGCGTGCACGTGCGGGTGTTACTCTGTGCTCCTGTCCCAGAGACCAACGGCAGCTGTGCTCGGAAATACAAATTTCATCTGCGGAAAATGCTCTGAATAGAGCGGACAAGTGTACCCCTTTCTCAAACCCCTACCTCCAATGGTTACGTTTTTGTCATTTATTGGGCCGACTTTATCTGTTTTTAAATCAAACGTTTGGCCCTTGAAGTTCACTTGTGACTGCTTGGACCTGATTTCACATGAGAAATAAGATCGTGATGTCAGCTGGTCACAGTTCAAACACGAATGCTCTGGCCCCGGGGAGGGCAGGTCGCCCCTCGCGGGGGAAACAAGACTCGCTTTGTGGGGCTGTGCGGGGGTCAGTTAAGGGACCGGAGGCTCACCTCCCGCACGGAGAGCGTCCTCCGTGAAGATGAGAGACGAGCCTGACGGCAGACCCCGTGACCTCCGTTCTCTGTTGTGTAAATAAACACACTCTCAATCTCAACTGGTTGCCATTAAAAGGGAGGTCCTTGATTTAGGACCAATGTGTTGCATGTTACCTCAGTACACGCAGACTCGTTTTCTCTGTGTTTCTATCTTTTCCCCTCTAGTTTGCAAAATAACACAAAGAAACTGGGAAGGAAAGAGTAACCACTATTCAAATGCACACACACACACACACACACACGCACACACCCACAGGGGTTCTCTTACTCACGTTGGGTCCGTTTGCTCCCCTGTGGCCTTGGCACAAGACACATGTGTGTAAAGGAGCCAATGATGAGGCACCGTCACGTGACAGCACTGGTCAGCAACTACGCTTTGATGCAACCCAGCTGTGGACAAGGTGAGGCCGCGTACCCGCCGCCTGTAATAACACGGCCGCCCGAGCTCACTGGAAACAGATCCAGCACCAGCGAGCGGCTGATTACCCGGTGTTCTGTGGCCCCGGGTCTGCCAGCCTCAGAAGGAGGCTCCCCGCAGCTGGAAAATTCAAATCAGCTTGGAATCAAAGACTTTTCAGATGATGGGAGCCTGGAAAGCAGAGCTGCCCTGGGAGTGCCCAGCCTTCCCATGTGTGTTTCCACTAAACACGCGGCGGATTCCTTCCTGGAGATGAAGACACGCAGGAGACGTCTTTCCAGAGCGCTGGCTAATGATTGTTTTGAAAGTATAGCCATGAGCCTCACTTCTATCGGTCGAAACTGTCTCTAAATGACCACCGAGAGCTAACCTGCCGATGGGTTCAAGTTCACTGAGGTTTGCGCGGCCACGGCCTTAGTGCTCAGCCTGTGGGGCACTCACCTGTGGTGCGCGTGGCCTCGCGTGCCGTGTGCACGTGTTGAAGCGGCACAGTTTTCTGCGGGCATTTCGAGGCCCCGTAAGCGGGCGGCCTGCAAGTCCGGCTGCGCACACGCCTGCACTTAGGAAGGGCTCCGTCTTTCCTGATGTGCCTTTCAGGCCACCGTCAGCCTCCTTTTCACGTGGGCTCCCTGAGCCCCCATCTCTGCACCCCGACCCCTGCCTGGTCTCAGCCCTCAGCTCCCTTCCCAATCTCAGACCCACTCTGCAAGCAGCTGTTGACAAGGGCACTTTTCGGGCTGTGATCTGTGAGCAGCCATCGCCCCCCCCCAGCTCTTCAGTGCCCTCCGGGGCAGTCTGAGTACTGGCCTTCGGTGGGCGGAGGTGGCTGAAGGCCACAGACAGCAACACGCACAACCCGGGAAACTTACTTTCTTTATTTCAAATTGTAAATGCCCAAAATGTCTGACCCCCACCCCCACCCCTCTCTAAGAACCTGATCTACCCCTACCCCGCAGATAACACCTGGGAAGAGGCGCGCGAGGGGGCTGCACACGGTCCCACTTCTCCCCAGTCTTCGCTGGAGAACCACCGTGCAGACGCGGCTCTCCGACTACTTATTTCGTCCCTGCTCCTCTGGCCTCTCGTTGGGGGTCTTCCCTAACCCACCTCTGTTTCACAATTCCCTCTGTCTTCACCGCAGGGAAGCTTGACGAGCCCAAGCCCTGCCCTGGGGGGTCGGTCTGGAAGGAAGCAGGATGTGTGTACCAGCAGGTGCATCGGCCGAGGCTCAGTAATCAAACATGTTGTCTATAGAATATCTTGTATAGAGACAGATATATATCTATAGTGTGATATAGAGTTGAATACAAAATTTATATATAAACCAATTATTAACTTCGATTATAAAAATTGATACCTGGGGCACCTGGGTGGCTCAATCAGGTCAGTGCCCAACTTCAGCTCAGGTCATGAATTCGAGCCCCATGTCAGGTTCTGTGCTGATAGCGCAGAGCCCACTCTGTATCCTCTGTCCCGTTCTCTCTGACCCTCCCCTGCTCATGCTCTCTCTGTCTCTCAAAAATAAATATAAAAACATCTTTGAAAATTAAAAAAATAAGAATTGATAGCTAACATGGTATGGCATGTGCATATATTTATAGATGTATATGCATGTGTTTATAGAGAGATAAACATGAATATTTCATGCACACATGCACACACACACACATGCACACACAACAACCATCTTGGCTGTGGAACTGCTGAATCCAGGTCTCAGATAATGGCATCAAGCAGGTTTCTGAGCATAAGACCAAGGCCTTTCTTACCAGAATACTCTCTCCCCTCAGCCACAGCCACTGGTAGAGAGACGAGTATGTGAGCTGAGCTTGACCAGAATGTACCACGAGAGTTTTCTGCAGTAGCAATTAGAGAGGATGCTTATCTCTGCTCAGAGGACTCGTTATTTCCTCCATCCGCCTGTGCAAGATGTTCTCTGTCTTAGAAGAAGCAAACCTGGCCCCATCCTTGCCACTGAACCAACCCCTGTGGCGGTGTGGACCCTCTGGCTGGACCAGCCATGCTCATCTGCTCACCCTGAGGCCCAAGGAAGGGAGGCTGGTGGGGGGTCACGTCCTCTGAAGCCACCAGCCGTGGTGGAAGGCTGGTTTCTCTAAGAAGGGACGCTCGGCAGACAACCTCTCACAAGCGCCAGGCTGGGCGGGGTGAGCCTGTGAAAGAGTCACTCTCTGTAGGAAGCTCCGAGCTCATGAGGGCGGGGTGACATGCGCTGGCACATTGAGGTGGCCTCCAAGCACCATTGGCAATAATCCGTCCGAGCTCAGGAGAGGAAGCAGCTGTAGCCAAGCAGATGGAATGGAAATTTCTGGAGGGAATAAGGTGGGGCCGGTCCCCTTAAGGTGGTAACTGGGCTTCCGAGATATTTGACACAAATCAAGGTTGGAAGTCTGAGACCTTGATAAAAAATAATAACTAAGAAGCAGTAGTTTATATGCATAATATCTGTAAGCCTTCATCCTAAACGTAGAGCCCCAAACAAACTGTACATGAGGGAGTAATCACCCAGTGCCCAGTGCACACGGTCCACGACAGTTAACAAACGTGACTAGGGACATGTAGTCTCCCAACAGCTGGACGAGAACTGAAAATCCACATTAATGACAAAAGCACGAGCCCTGGCAGTGTGTGAGGGGCCAGCCGAGGCTCAGGCAGAGGCCCGACGCGGGTGTGGAATGGTCTTGGCGGGTGTCTAGAAGGAGGCGCCCCAAGCGAGGGTGGAGGAAATGAATTCCTCCTGCCATCTTGTGTTAGCTTCTTGGACGACCCCAGACGGGCTGTGTAAGGCCTTGTTTTGACTGCCGAGAGATGGTGAGCCATTTCACAGGCGGTGGAAGAGCCACGTACAGACGTGGGGGAGAGCCACTGGGCAATCTGAGAAGGAGAGCGGGGGAGCGGGTGTGCGAGCAGGCACTTGCCGAGGCTGCCGGACATTCCAGAGGAGAGCCTGGTGGCCTTGACCAGGATGCTACAGGTGACGAGGCTGGAGGGAATCGTGGGTGACATTTGGGACACGTCCTGGGGGTGGAGCCAGCATGGCTACATTTGGGGAGGGGTGAGGGGAAGGGGACGTGGGGAAGCAAGGGGTGGCTGGCTAGAGCAGCGCGTCCTCCCCCGCGGGAGCGTGCGGCGGGTGCGGCAGGTGCAGGCATGTGCAGGGCACGTAGGTCCGCACATGCCTTCCAGACAGCCCAGCGGCGATGCCCAGCGGGCAGCTGGACCCACAGGTCTGCAGGTGGAGAGGTGGCTGCAGATACACATGGGAAAGCTGTCAGCCCTCGGGGCGCCTGGCGGCTCCGTCAGGTCAGCACCCGACTTTGGTTCAGGTCATGATCTCACGGTTCGTGGGTTCAAGCCCCGTACCAGGCTCTGTGCTGACAGGTCAGGGCCTGGAGCCAGCTTCAGATTCTGTGTCTTCCTCTCTCTCTGCCCTTCCCAGTCTTGTGCTCTGTCTCTCTCTCTCTCAAAAACAAACATTAAAAAAAGAAGAAGAAAGGGGCGCCCGGGTGGCTTAGTCGGTTGAGCGTCCGACTTTCGCTCAGGTCATGATCTCGAGGTTCGTGGGTTCGGGCCCCGCGTCGGGCTCTGTGCTGACTGCCAGCTCAGAGCCTGGAGCCTGTTTCAGTCTGTGACTCCCCCTCTCTCTGACCCTCCCCTGCTCACGCTGTCTCTCTCTCTCTCTCTCTTCTAGAAATAAATAAAACATTAAAAAAAGAAGAAGAAAAAATGAGAAAGTTGTCAGCACTTGGGGAGAACTTAAAGTTCTTGTTCTTGGTAAGATTGCTGAGGTGGGGGTGGGGAGTGTCGATGGAGAAAAGAGCAAAGGAGTGAGCTCACAGGCCCCCAGATATTGAGACAGGTGTGGCAGGTAGAGAAATAGTGAAAGGCACTGAGTAGGGAAAGTCACAATGGAGTATTACTCGGCGATGAAAAAGAATGAGAACTTGTCATTTACAACAACATGGATGGGACTAAAGTGCGTTAGGCTAAGAGAAGTAAGTCACTCAGTAAGACAAATATCATATGACTTCACTCATATGTGGAATTTAAGAAACAAAACAGGTGGACATAGGGGAAGGGAAGAAAAAATAAGATAAAAACAGAGAGGAAGGCAAACCACAGGAAACTCTTAAATACAGAGAACACACTGAGGGTTGCGGGAGGGCAGCGGGGGATGGGCCAAATGGCGACGGGCCTTACGGAGGGCCTGCGCTGGGATGAGCACTGGGTGTTGTACGTAAGTGATGAATCACTAAATTCTACTTCTGAAACTAGTACTAATATACTTCATGTTAACAACTTGAATTTGAACAAATTAATTAATTAAAAAAAAAACTGTAAGTACTGAAGGAGCCAAGACAATCTCCATAGAGCCGGGGCAAAGCAGTTTTCGTGTACAGCGGGTAGGCGGTAGTTGGGCCACATGCGGTATGCGGCCTACAGACGGCCGCCCCAGACCTAACGTTCACGCGTCCTCTGTGCACACGTACCTGAAGGCTTCCACCGAGCGGGTCGGCATCAGACAGCCTCACTGAGTGTCTTCCGGAAACACAGAGTCCAGGATGGGGCACAGCAAGATGGAGCGGGCGGCCCTGAGCACCCGGGTCCCTGCGCTGCAAGGGCAGAGGACTCCTCACTCTATTCTTACCGCCGTTGTGCAGAGAGGAGCTGACAGGCTCCCTTCCGCGGAATACAAATACAACATTCGATCTAACTCTGTCATTTGAAGTTTTAAATGAATGGAGTCATCACAACCCTGCACCCCGTCACCTGAAGTCATCCGGGTGCCTTTGTTCTTGTGTGGCCACTGTTATCAGTACGAGTGTATGTTGTCACGCTAGAGGTGAGTCGATTCCAGGGCTACCTAAGACCGTCGGTGACACCAAATGAAAGTAAGAAGAGAATTAAAACCGGTTTGTTTCTGCTTTGGTTTTTGACACAAATATTTATACCTGAGAGAAGACAATCGGACAGTTGGCTAAATACAGTTACCTTTCTTTTATTTTTCTGTATTTATATATTATAATATCTATATTTGATTTATTGGTTATTCCATTCCCTTTTTCAAAAGTCATTTTTTCCTAACATTCTGCATGAACTAAAAAAAGTCAATAAAAGTGATAAAGAAATTTACCATGACGGTTACTTAGTGTAGTTTGATTTTCAGTTTGCAACAAGCACTTTTCAAAGCTTAGCATGTGAGTTCTGAAAGTTTTAAGGAACTGATTTCATTTGTGAACTCCAGTTGATATAATCTGCTTAGACTTATACTTACATGTTTATAGGAAAATCCTATCAGCTGAGTTTCAAATAATGGTGCCAGTGAATAGTAATGTCCGTGAGGGGTTCTGTTCCGATCCACACATTCTGCCTAATTGCTGGGTGTCGAATTCTACTCTAAGGCCCATTCAATAGGGAGAAATCATGCCATCTGAGGGTCAGGTCAGACTTATATTACTGAATGTCACACAGTATATGTTGCATTATAATTAATCAATCAGTTAGCAAATAATGAGCTTTTAAATCATTGTCTTTTGTGCTGAAGCCATGGTTTTACTGGGTACTGAGTACTGGCACTTCCTGATAGGAAGGCTGGCACACTGACCTTGGAATTCCACAGCAGCCTGGTGGTTTTGAAAGGCAAGTGCGTGAGTCGTGTTGCTTGGAGTTTAGTTGTGAAAAAGAAATATTGTTGGCGTTTGTGTGTGTGTGAATGCACGCATGTTCGAGTATTAACTGGTTTTTAAGAACTGCTTTTTCTGGGTCAAATAATTTTTTTTAATTTTTTTTAATGTTTTATTTATTTCCAGGAGAGAGGAGAGAGAGGCAGCGTGAGCAGGGGAGGGTCAGAGAGAGAGGGAGTCACAGACTGAAACAGGCTCCCAGCTCTGAGCTGGCAGTCAGCACAGAGCCCGACGCGGGGCTCGAACCCAAGAACCGCTAGATCATGACCTAAGCGAAAGTCGGACGCCCAACCGACTAAGCCACCCAGGCATCCCAAGGGTCAAATAATTTTTTTGAAAGCTCATGAAAGAACATTCAGATCATTCGGTTAACAGCTTTGCAAGACCAAAGCCACGGTGGAAGAAAATCTTCACTTGGCCTCTGCTCCAGCAGCGAGGCCCCTGGGGGGCTGTGAGTGCCCCAGGACGGGGACTCTCTGCCCTCAGGCCATCACAACAAAACAAAACAAAAAACCAGAAGCTTCTAAATTAAGTGCATTTATTTAGGATAAATATTCAAAACACACATTACCATACAAGAGGTCCCAGAAAGCTCTAAGGCAAATGTTTCCATTTAATTTTGAATCATCTCTTATTTTTTATAACTTACAGTGAAAAACACAGGGACTTTCAGTTAGGCTTTATCGACTAACCACCTAAATATCGATGCTGATTAAAATGGGCGGCTGGGTGGCTCAGTCAGTTAAGCATCTGACATGACTCAGGTCATGATCTCACAGTTTGTGAGTTCCAGCCCCGCGTTGGGCTCTGCGCTGACAGCTCGGAGCCTGGAGGCTGCTTCTGATTCTGTGTCTCTCTCTTTCTGCCTCTCGCTTACTCGAGCTCCATCTCTCTTTCTCTCTAAAATATAAACATCAAATTTTTTAAAATTTTTATTTTACTTTAAATTATTTATACGTGCACCTAAAGCAGTACAAAATAATACACATGGTCCCACATACCTTTTACCTAGTTTTCCCCAGTGATGACATCTCGCACGATGTATGGAATCGTAGCCGGGACATGAGCGTTGACATCGTATGCAGATCTAGCTCACACGTCCCCCGTCTGCCTGTTCCCGTGTGTGCACGTGTGTACTAGGCAATGCTCTCATGCGTGTAGGTTCATGAACAGACAATAACCATGAAAACACTGGACACTTCGACACCGCAGATCCGTGCGCCCGCCCCAACCTGTCCCCAGCCCTGGACGGCTGCCGGTCTCCCCTCCATTTCCGAATTTCTACAATGTCGCCTCCCAGAAATGTGACGTGAATGGAACCCTGTAGTATATAACCTGGCAAAACTGGCTTTCTTCACTGAACACAATTCCCTTCCGTTTCCTCCACACGGAGGGCATCAGGACTCCTTCCTCTTCATTTCTGGGCAGGGCGTTTACCCGTTCAGCCCGAGGGCGCCTGGGCTGATCCCAGGGTGTGTCGGTTGTGAGGAGAGCTGCTCTTTGTCATCTGGATCTTTAGTTCCCCCAGGAACTGGCAACGTGCTGCGCTGTCTTCGAGCCCTCCAGCAACGTGGAAGGGCCTGGCCTCTCCCCTCCCTCACGCACACTCACTGCTGTCGCCGGCTCTTATTTTAGCCATTCTGATAGGTGGGAAGTGACAGCGCATGCGGTTTGATTTGCACCCCATTAGACCATGGCCATGAACTCTTGTCTTGGGCTCTTTTGCCACCTTTCTGTCTTGGTGGCCCATGTATATTTTTTGGCATTTTCTAATTGGATTGTTTCCTTCCTACTGCTGAATCTGGGTAGTTCTTTGCGTATCATGCAGATAAGTCATGTGTCAAGTACATGGTTTGCAGGTATCTTCTCAGCCTGTATCTTACGTTTTCATCACCTTAACACAGTCTTTCACAGGTGAAGTTTTAAAGTTTGATGAAGCCAACTTATGATTTTCCTTTCAAGGGATCTGCCTTCGGTATCCACGTCCAAGAACTTCATGCCCAGCCCTAGACCCAGACATGTACCCCCTATCTTTTCTACATGTCTGAGGGTCTTGTATTTTACTCTTAGGCCCATGATCCACCTTGGGTTGACTTTTGTGTGAGGTGTGGTCTGTCCGTCTTGCCTGGAGGTCACTCCAGCATCATTTGTTGAAAGTCTACCTTTTCTCCATTACATTGCTTTTGTACTTTTGCGAAAAGTCAGCGGGCGCATTTGTGTGTGTGCGTCTGCTCCTGCACCAGCACCACGCCCTCCTGAACACCCCAGACAAGGCTTAGTAAACTGATTCCTCCTGCTTAACTCTTCTTTCTCAATGATAGTTTTAGCTCTCCTTGGTCCTGTACCTTCGCATACAAGTTCCGGAATAAACATGTCTGTGTTTAAAAATCTTGCTGGAATGTGGAAAGTGTTGTTATAACATAAGAATCAATTCAGGCAAATGAGCCTCTTGCTAAGAGGAGTCCCGCCATCCATGAACATGGTATGTGTATCCATTTATTTAGAAACGTTCGTCCACTTATTTCGAACTTCTTTGCTTTCTTTCATCGTCATGTAGCAATTTTCAGCAAACAGACCCTTCCATGATTTTTTTTTTTTTTAGTAATTTAGGTGTTTTGGCACAACTGCAAGTGATATGTCTTTAATTTGGTTTCTGCGTGTTCTCTGTTCAGCATCTTGGAGTAGAACTAGGGTTTGTGTGTTCTGCACACTTCCTAAACTGACTTCCCTATTAGGTCTGGGAGTTTGTAGAAAAATGTTTGGGATTTTCCACATAGACAATCTTGTCATCCGCAAATAGAGGTGATTATAGTTCTTCCTTTCTTTCCAATGCTTTTTCTTTATTTGCCTTGCCTTCCTGGACTAGTCCATGTTGAATAAGAACTGTGAGAGCAGACATCCTTTCCTTGTTTCCCTCTTAAGGAGAAAGCATTTGTCATTTTATATTAAGTATAATATGAGATATAGGTTTTATTTTTTATTTTGTATTATTTGCTTTATTTTTAAAATAAAACTTGTATTTTATTTTAAAATAATTTTAATGCTTATTTATTTATTTTTTGAGAGAGCACGAGAGAGAGAGAGAGAATCTCGAGGAGGCTCTGAGCTTTCAGAACAGAGTGTGATGCAGGTCTCGAATTCATGAACTGTGAGATCATGACCTGAGCCAACATCGGGAGTCAGATGTTTGATGACTGAGCCACTCAGGCCCCTCAATCTTGTATTTTAAAACAATTTTAGATCTACAGAAAAATTGCGAGAATGGATTTTCCCTGTTATTAAGGTTATACAGTAATATGTTACATTTGTAACAATTAATGAACCAGTATGAATACATTCTTATTAACTAAACTGTTTAACTGGTTCAGAATGTTTCACTTTTCTCCTAATGCACTTCCTCTGTGTCAGGATCCTATCCAGGACACCCCACTGCCGTTAGTTGCCCTCGCGAGCCTCCACAGGCTCCTCTTGGCTAGACACTTTCTCAGAATTTCCTTGTTTTTAAGGACTTTGACAGTTTTGAGAAGGACCGGTGAGGTATTTTGTGGAATTCCCACACACCGGGATTCACCTCATGCTTTTCTCATCTGAGACTGAGGTCATGGGTTTGGGAGGAAGACACAGCGGTGAGGGACCGTTTCCATCACCTCGCACCACATGCCACCATGTGACTTACCAGAGCTGAAGCTGACCTTCACCAGCTGGCCGAGACGTCTCTGTCAGGTTTCTCTGCTGGAAAGTTCTTCCCTCCCCCCCTCCCCCCTTCCATTCCTCCTCAGCTCTCCTGCTTTCCATCGTGCTGTCTTTGGAGGAAGTCACTCTCCACAGCACACATGTAAGGAGTGGGAAGCTATGTTTCACCCCTTGAGGGCAGAGTATCTACATAAATGGGAGATTTGTCTTTTCTACCCTCACTTATTCATTTATTCACTTATTCGTGTATAGGCCTGCTGTTGTCGACTTTACACTGTGGGACCTAATACAACACGTTATTTATTCTGCTGCTCAGATTGTTGTAGCATTGGCCCTTGGTGCTCGTTCACTTGGCCCCTGTCTTTTCACATTATTCTTTTTATATTTTAAGCATTTCCTTGTTTGCTTAAATGTTCATTTATTTATTTTGAGAGAGAGAGAGAGAGAGAAGAGCAAGCAGGCATTGTCAGCACAGAGCCCAGCGTGGGGCTCGATCCCGCGAACAGTGAGATCATGACCTGGGTCGAAATCAAGAGTCAGATGTTCAAGGGACTGAGCCTCCCGGGTGCCCCAGGCACATCTTTGAAACAAGATGCTCGAGGCTCAGCTCATGTGATTTCCTGTCCCAATTCTAGGGCTTGTTGTTTATCCAACGGGCTCTGTCTGCTTCTCTTACTGGAGAAGGAGCTGAAACCAAGCTGGGCTCCTGGTGAGCACATTGCCAGGGGCACCCTTTGCTCCCAGACCCTCTCAGCTGGCAAAGCAGGGAGGCTGTGGGCCTAACACGTGTGTTGACACACATGGCTATAAATATCTGCACCTACGATGATCAGAGCCCAGGCGCAAACTACCTCCTCTTCCGGATCCGGTGCCTCACGAGCGTTCCGGCGTCACTTCCTCAGCGACTTTTCCTCTTGCAGCCAGCTGATGGGCTTCTAACCCTCTTCAGCGCTGTATGAAATTTAGGGACCAAATTTAATGATGATTTGTTGTTGCGAAGCAGGGCGACCCCCCGTTGTGTGGGCGAGCTCACTTGCAGAGACCCAGACACCAGTTCACTTGAAATGTGCCTCCTTGGGATTTAGCAGATGTCCTCTGAGCCAGAAACATTCAGAATGGCAGGATCGGTATTTTAAACCATCTAAACTCTACTGTGTGACCTAGTGCGATCATGCCACATCGTTATTTCCAGTTGTGTTTCTGTATAATGGGATGACAAGATTTTATGGTCCCTAAAGTCTCAACCACTTCCACATTGCCAAGATTGAAAGATAGGATCGTCTGAGGAAGGAAAACTGGAAATCTGGAAGCAGACTTCACAAGGGACAGGTATTGAGACATAATACCAATGGCCAAAGCTTTCCTTTCTTACCGAGGGGAAGAGTCTTCTCAGGCTAGAGAGTGAGTGGTGTGTGTGTGTGTGTGTGTGTGTGTGTGTGTGCATGTGCATGTGTGTGCGCACACACATAGGGCCACATATGGGTGCGTGTGAGCACCTGTGGGTGCGTGAGTGCCTTTTCACATGAGAATTCCCAATATAAAGAAACTTTCCTTTGTCAGGCGGAGTGGATGTTTCCAGAACCAGAGTTTCGAGCCTAGGCCATGCCTGGACAGAGAGGGGTATTGTCTACAGGTGGAAAGACTGACTGCCAAGCAAACTGAACCTACAAGATCCTAAAAGACCTTCTGTTTTCTCTCCACTGTTTTCTCTTCTGTTTTTCATTTCCCACGTCTTGTTAGGTAATTATTTCATTACTCTGCCACATGCACTTGGTACTTAAAGTTATATCACAAGAAAAGCATGGTCACAAAAATATGATTTTTGCAAATTTGGGGACACCTTACCACTTCATCCTCCAAATCCTTATTTTTTGCATTTCAAAATCAAAAATGCAAAAGGCAAAAATAAACTATTGGGACTGCCTCAAAATAAAAAGCTTCTGCACACTGAAGGAAATTAATTAAATTGATTGTAAAGCAAAACTTTGGAAAACAAACTGAAGGGATTAAATACTTCCCAGGATGTTCCAGCTCCACTTGACTTGGGTGTGAATAAAACCGTTCACATGTCTCAGACCTGGTTCGATATCTCTACAAGTTCATGTAGATTCTCTGAAGAGCCCGGTACCGTCACTATATATTGTACACGTAAAGCACGGCCCTTCTATATTCCGAATGCAAATTTGCAACAAAACAAAGCCGTGTCATGACTCCTCGACTCCCCCCTTGTGCTGAGTGTCGGGAGGCTTCCCTCTGACATCCGAGGATGCCTTGCCTTCTCCGTACATGGCATGACGGCCCCGCAGACCCCCCCGGGACCTCAGCACCCCCCCAGTGGACTCCGTGCCCACCGCTGGGCTATGTCCCCTGACGGGGGAGGACCTTTGTTCCCACCTTCCGGGATGCAGCACCTGCAGCTGGAGACCAGGACAAGCTGCGGTAACTCTCATCGGGAGGCAGAGAGCAGGTGGGGGTGGGGGTGGGAGTAGGCATGGGGAGGTAGGGCACTCAGAGGAGGGTCTTCCAGGAGGGGGACGGGGCACGGACAGGGAAGACCAGGCTGCAAATGCCTTTCTCACCCAGGAAAGGAAGGAAGCGGGACCAGCCCTGCACGATGCGGGCGCCCGACTGCCGCTCCGTCCCAGGACAGAGCATCGAGCCCCACGATGCCGTCCTCCACCGTGGCTTCCGTGGGGCGGGGACAGAGCGCAGGGAGCTGGCCTCTGGGGCTTCGCGGCGGGTCCTCCCTGGTGGGGCAGCTGTGCGTGCGCCGTCCAGCGCTAACCTTGAGGGAGTTCCGACACATTTGGTGTCCTTTCTGCTTCATAGGTGACGGCTCGGGCGCTCGGAGAGGTTCTGCAGCAGCCAGAGGGCTTCGCAATTTGTAAGATGTGGAGCGGAAAGCAGGGCTCAACGTGGAGGCGGAAGGCCAGGCTTGGGTGCAGTTACCACCCTCAGCAGCGGGGTGGCCCGGGCCACTTGGCTCCTCAGGACACTCTCTGGCCCTTGCCGGGAGAGGACAGTCCGTAGGCGGAACGACAGTGTCCACGTCTGAGGGGCCCGTGTGTGGTCCATGTGGCCCAGGGCTCTTCCCCGTCTTCCCAGGGATGACCCTCCTCTTCCCTCCTTTGGGCCCTGTTGACTCTCTGGCCCTCAAGACTCAGTGTTTGCACCAAGACTAGCAAGCGGCCGGAGGTCCTGTGCCTGCGAGGCCCAGAAGTGGTCACGTGTCCAAGGCTAGTGACTGTGATCACTTGGACCCACGGCCACGGTCACTGGACAGAATCTGTGGACCCGTGACCAACACTGGATGAATCTTCACCCTTGCCTCAGACTTAAATATGGATCAAACTCCTCTCTTCCGGGGCAGCTGGGAGGCTCAGTCACTCAAGCGTCAGATTCTTGATCAGCTCAGGTCATGATCTCACAGTTTCGTGAGTTCAAGCCCCGAGTCGGGCTCTGTGCTGACAGTGTGGAGCCTGCTTGGGATTCTCTCTCTCTCCCCCTCTCTCTCTGTCCCTCCCTGGTTCTCCTCTCTCTCAAAATAAATAAATAAACTTAAAAAAAACCACCTCCTCTCTTTTGTCTGAGGTTGCTGTCTGCCTAGAATCAGTACACAAGGACCCTCAGTCTTCCTGTTTTGAGGAAGGTGGTCTGTCCCGTGGAGGAGAGTGGGGGTGACAGAAGCAGGGCCAGCGCTCCGAATAGCAACTCCGAGAGCCTGGACCCTCCCGGCCTCAGATTCAGTGGGCCAATATATGTCCTTTGTTATTAGTTTTTATTTGCTTGAGCTATGTTGAGTTGGGATTTTCTTGTAGCCAGAGTCCTCCCTGCTGTAAGTTTTACAGAAGCGATGCTGAGTTCAGGTTAGAAATGCAAACACCGGTGACCCAGGTACCAGGAACCAGAGGCCTGGAGGTACGCAGGACAGCGATGGGGGGGGCGGGGGGCAGACTCAGGCAGGTGTCTAAACATGGGGGTCCTGAGCGCTGGGGACGCCGTCAGTCCCCGACCAAGCAGGATGGTCGGTCCCCCGGCAAGGGAGAGAAACAGAAGGTTTCAGGCTGATAAAGCCTTTTCCCCCATGGAGTGGATTATTTAGTGCATCCTTAGAACTGTTTACGGGACGTCCCTCCTGATTAACTCTCTGGCCGCGGACACCGACGATGGGCAGCGCGCTTGACTGTTCACCCTGAGACGTCATTCCAGCTAGGGCTTTATGGAGGCCAGAGGAATGGTCGGGATTTCACTGGCACTTCAGTGGCTTGCCCACTACATGACAGTGTGGCCACGCTGCCAGCGTGTCCCAGGGGCGCGTGGGGGCCAGGCCGCAGCGGCCACGGGCACGGCGAGCACCTCCCACACGAGCGGCGCTGGTCTTGGTGGTGAGGGCACATCGGGTGCGGCAGGTACGTCCATGTCTGAGGTCAGTCACACCCCCATCTGCTGAGCACATGTGGGCTCCCCAAGCACTTGGCAGAGACCACGTGTCTTTTCCCAGGCTTTGTGCTCAGGGAGGGGGAGAAAGAGCCCAGAGCTGCTCGACTTTTGATGTTATTGAGGCTGTCATCTGAATGGGGTTTTAAATATACCTCCAACATAATAACTGGATTAATACCAGTACGTTGAAAGATAAACTAATAACCAAACAGATCCGTTAATTTTTTAAATGTTTGTGGCACAAACATAATTGTAATTGAAAACAACCTCACTGGAGAGAGAAAAATGATTTTTATGCCCCAAGCAAGACACACACATACACACACACAAATAAAAAGCTTAAGCTTTTTTTTCCCCCCAAGAACATCTGGTTTACAGGACCCTAAAAGCAAATCTGGATTAACCTAGAAATTAAGTGTGCGTCATATACAAACCATTAATTAAAATCTATTAAAATCTATAGACCTCACGGAAAGGAACACTCTTCTTTTCTGCATACAGAGTTGTATAAGCATATAAAGAAAGTGGGGGAAATGGTTTCTCTGTATCCTGTGTCATCAAAAATTAAAATAAGTCTGCATGATTTAAGTGTCACTGCTCTGCCCCCCTGGCTGGCTGGTCATGTACACAGATGCATCGCATGAACATGAAGGGCTAGAGCTGGCTCTCCAGGAACGGCCTCCACGACCACGGACAGCCATGGCTCAGAGCTCCAGTGATCTGCTGGATCCTTTGTGTGCATCCTGGCTGTATTCAGTCTCAGAATACCCAACCTGTGCCAGGATCTGAGTCTGAAATACAAGTTGAAACCATAAACCTGAGAATTTGGCCCCAGACCCTGAGTCTTCTCCGTTTCCCTACTCAGAGCTCTCTCAACTCCAGGAAACAGAGGTCAGTCCAAGAGCTCTTAATTCCTCAGCCAAAGCACCCAAGTTCTGACCTCTTTCAACACCGCCGGGAAAGACGTCCTCTCCGGGGGCTGTGCTCACATCTGCGGTGTGCCGTGCGTGGCTGCACACTCAGAGGTGGGGACCTGAGGGGTACAAAGTGCACAATGGAAGGACTTCCTCTGGAAGACGCCCCTGTGTCCCGTTGACCTTGGTGACGAACCCCAGCCACAACTAAGTGGGATCAGAGCCTGCAGACAGCGAAAAGGGCGTGGGGATAAAATTTTACTCTTTCAGGAAAGCCAAGTAAGAGAAAGTGCTAGTTCTCACACACAGAAAAATCCAGCCCAAGACACATAGCCTTGCCTTCTACGAGTGTGAGTCCTCCCTCCCAGAACAAAACACCCAAATCAATACCACGTGGTGGTGCCGCCCCCTGCCCCCCACACACCTCCACAAAGGGAAATGTTCATCACCAGCCTTGTTTCTTACGATACCTTTAATCTGTGTGTCTTGGACAAAGAAATTTCAGAGACCGTGAAGTCCAAATAATCAATTATTTAATAGTATTATGCATCAGGACCCACAGAACCAGGAGTTCATTATGAAAAGAGTTTTATGTCTAGAACACAGTGACTGTTTTGTTACTCATTTTGTCTTTCCTCGACAAGGACAATGTACCAGAGAATGGATGGGATATAATTATTTTTTTTTAATTCCAGAAAATTTGCTTGATGTTCATAAATAATCTATTCAATCACTTTAGCAAAAGGGAAATGTTAAAGTGATGAAAAACACCGCTCACCTAGACTTGTCTGTGGTCTTTAAATCATTCTCTACTCCATTCCTCTTGCTGACATTCGGAGATGATTTTAATTAAGGGCCCTTGACAAGGTACCATAGTCATTTAAAATTACTGGCTCAGGAAAATCTTTATAAAGATGGCTTTAAAGAGTTCAGAAATCCCAATAGTTCTCAGTATCAAGAGGGTGCACCATAAAATTGTAAATGAGTGCATGCACTAGCCAGGGTTATAAAGTGCTGTTGTTTTTCTGGTTTGACATTTCATAGATTCCAAGTGGGCCTAGCTCAGTGGCATCACATAAATCACGGCACCGATCTGAATATTGTAAAACGTGAAGGTAGGAGCCTTTTCGGGGCTATGAAGTTAATAGTAATCAGCAAGTATTCTTACATTATGAGTGATTGCTAACATCATAATTATCGTGTGAAATAGTCATTTTTATAGCAGATGAGCACCAAAAATGAATTGCCAGAATGGTTATAATAACTATGAATTAGTAGATCAATAGAAATTAGGATGACTATTTCAACAATCAGCCAAAAGCATTTTTTGTGTTAAGACAGCAGCCTAACAGCACAATCCACACTCTCTTCTCATGATACAAAAGTAATTCCTTCGAACGGTAAGCTAACAAAAACGATCCCAGACCCAGATTTTCCTTATTCATTCTCCTGACCAGAACCCACCTCGCTGTCCTCTGTGCTTCTTACGATTGTTATGGCCTCTGACCTTTGGCCTATGACCTTTGTAGTAGAGTTTGGGGTTAGTGTCTCTCCCATAAGGGAATATAAGCATCTTGAAGGTGAGGACATGGTTTTATTAAGCTCTAAGAACCTCATCTACTGAAAGGCCGTGAGTGTGACTTGAATTGACTTGAATCCAATGGGCTGGATGATTTGATCTGCCTCGGGCACACCTGTGGGCATCACTGGACCAAGAAAAAGCCAAGTGGCACCACATGGCCATGGCCAGGCTGTGATTTTGACTCAGACATTAGATAAGATAGAGAGTTAGGGGGCGCCTGGGTGGCTCAGTAGGTTGAGCATCCAACTTTGGCTCAGGTCATGATCTCACAGTTCGTGGGTTTGAGCCCCGCGTCGGGCTCTGTGCTGACAGCTCAGAGCCTGGAGCCTGCTTCAGATTCTGTATCTCCCCCTCTCTCTGACCCTCCCCTGCTCACGCTGTCTCTCTCTCTCTCTCTCTCTCAAAAATAAATAAAACATTAAAAAAAGATAGAGGGTAGAAAATAAGAAATTAGAGTTTATAAACGAAATGTGTAAGTCATTGGATCTTTCTGTCCGGCTCAAACTGATTTTACAGAACTTATTAAATTCACTTTCATATGAGACGAGTCACAGATTCAGAAATTACTCTCTTCAATTGGTTTGAATGTCACCCTTATAGAATTCTGTCTGGACGTAACCTGACTGGGCGCCTGGGCTGCTAAGTCGGTTGGGTGTCCGACTCCTGGTTTCCATTCAGGTCATGATCTCGGGGTTTGTGGGATTGAGTCCCATGTGGGGCTCTGTGCTGACAGTGCGGAGCCTGCTTGGGATTCTCACTCTTCCTCCCCAGCTCACTCTTTCTGCCTCAGAATACAGAAATAAACAGTTTGAAAAATAACCTGACCACTCATGGAGGTGTGCACTGGCTTCTCCAAATCAGATCACTCGCAAACACAGTCAGTAACTCGTGGGTGCACATGTGGACATTCAGGAACCTCTGACCACGTGGGCACGATCACGCCCACATTCTGGCAAGCTCAGACATGGAGGCTTCGAGAAAACACGACTTATGTTCACTGTTCCAAGATGACTACCTACTAATACTTTTTACTGCACTTATTTTTTTTTAATGTTTTTTTTTTCTAGGATAGAGAGAGAGAGAGCAGTGAGAAGGGAGGGTCAGAGAGAGAGGGAGTCACAGACTGAAACAGGCTCCAGGCTCTGAGCTGACAGTCAGCACAGAGCCCGACGCGGGGCCCGAACCCACGAACCACGAGATCACGACCTAAGCGAAAGTCGGACGCTTAACTGTCTAAGCCACCCAGGCGCCCCTTACTGCACTTATTTTTAAATAATCATTTAAAACTCACTTTCCAGAACAAAAGGCAGTTATGTCAACCTTGGCAAACGGGTCCCTCCCGTGTGGTCTGGAAACGGCCTTACACAGATGTCTGGTGACTCAGGCTCCAGGATTTACAAGGGGAAAGGTTCTCCCTGTAGGGTGCGGCCAGGGCCAGAGCTCGCACACAGCCTGAGATTCCCACACTCTCTGTGCTTGGCCCTGAGGCTGGGGGAGATGCACAGCGCGGGGTGGGGGGGCTGCCCCTCTCTCACTCCTGGCACCCCTGCGGTGGGCCCGGCCTGGCGGTGTCTGAGGGCAACCCCTTCTCAGCCGTGCACCAAACACAGTTAGCTCCCCTCAAAGACGAGCCCTCGCCGGGTTTCATCTCTAGATCAAACCGTTTACTGTGCAAGTGTAAACAGACTTGCGGACGGGTCCCCGAGACGGAAGGCGGGAAGGTTTGTTAGCCTGGAATCAGCCCAAGAGGCCTGCGAGGCCGCCGCCCTGCTCCTCGTGAGCTTTCCAGCGAAGGACGGACGGGCGTCTTTGGAAATATCTGCGCCCTCACTGTCCCCTTGGCTGGCCCTTCTCTCCTGGGGTTTCTCCTCCACACTCCTGGGGCAGTGCAGGCTCCTCCTGAAGGTCCCTGAAACACATATTTCATCCCGATACCTACCGCCTCCCTCCTATTTCAGAACGCGCTTCTTAGCTCCATCTGTGCTCTGGGCACCATCGATTGCTCAAAGAATCATAAAGTTCTAGAACTCACAGGAAAACCGCGCTCCACCACCCAGGCCCCTCATCTCCGGGGCGTGCAGGGCCTGGGGCCTGTGGGGAGACAGCAAGGCCAGGCGGCCCCGCCCCCCGACGGCCATGTCTCTGCTCTGGGCACAGAGCCCGGCTCAGGGAGGCCACCGAGGCACAGACTCACATGAGCAAGCGAGAGACGCCTCTCGCCTTGTCCTCACTGAGAGCAAGTAGGAAGGAAGGTCTCCGGGACTCAGAAGGACCCTTCGAGACACCCCAATAGAAACACAATGCAAAGCAATTAGATTTATACCCAGAGCCGTGTGTGTTTGTGTGTATGTGTGTGTGTGTGATGTGACTCGCACACTCGCCCTTGGGCGACATGCTGCTAATATCCCCTAATCTCTGAGAGGCATCCTTCATGGTTCCACAGGGAGCAATACTCTAGTTTTCTGCCTGGCAATGAATTTCTCCAAATATAGTTTAGTGTCAAAGAAAATTCTTTTCTTTTCTTTTCTTTTTTTTTTTTTTTTTTGAGAGAGAGAGACAGAAATGGATATGGTGTGAACTTAGAAAGAAAAGGATCTGTGATCACCCACCGATTTCCCTCTGTACTGCAGGGTCTTTGTGCTGTCATTTCTCCCCAGCTCTTAACCGATGTTAAAATTGCATGTGAGGCGTGATTCACCAATCCCCGTGGAAGGCGCGCGATGCTCCCACGGCTCTGCGTGGCGCTGGTGGTGAGTGACTGCACCCCACGGAGAGGGCGCGGGAGAGCCATGTGAGAGCCGCACCTCGTGGCCCCGCTCACATCCCGTGTTTTCAACATGTACATTTCTAGTAAAATATCCCTTTAATGTATTTCTTGGTGGCATCTCTGTTGTCATGGTTTTGATACATTTGGGATAAAAGTATGGATTCTTGCTTAGACAATCAAAAATTGGGCCAATCAGCTCACACAACTTAAGCTGGAGATGACTGTAGAGACCCGTTAAGATGTGGTTATAAAAGTACTAGTTTAACGATTTAAAACATTTAGCTAAACATATGGTCGCAGAGCGTCATTTAAGTATCTTTTAATCCCAATAGCATTCTTTAAATACGAAGCCTCAAGTTTCTGTCCACACAAGGCACTGTTTCAAACTTCACTGTAGCATCACGTAGAAATGCTACATGTTAATCATGCATACCTTATCTGCTTGTTTCAGATTTATGTAGAAGGTAATAAATATTCCTTGTTATTTTACTTACGAATGATTCATTGACAATATTTTGAAAAAGTGAAATAATGTCTCTTGTAACCTGTATCAAATTAAATGGATGTGTGGTAAGAACAGAGGTTTGAAATGAGTGGAAAGTACAAGCAAGGCATTGGTCTCAGTGAGGAATCGACTTAAGCCAGCTCTCAAAGTGGAGCACGTTACAAAGGAACTCAAAAGTTTTTAGCTGTTTCCTTCTATGAGTGGCCACAACTCAGGTGCACACGTCCCCTTGTTTCACTGATACAAGTAAGAAATGTGCTGTTCAGGCAGCACAAAAGCTTTCTGAAACCCTGATCCATCCTGGAAGTGCTTCTCTGTTGGGGCACCTGGTGGCTCAGCCCATTAAGTGTCCGACTTCAGCTCAGGTCATGATCTCACGGTCTGTGGGTTCGAGCCCCGCGTCGGGCTCTGCTGACAGCTCGGAGCCTGGAGCCGGCTGCAGATCCTCTCTCTCTTTCCCTCTCTGCCCGTCCCCACTCACTCACTCGTGCTCTCTCTCGCTCTCTCTCTCTCTCAAAAATAAATCAACATGAAAAGAAGTTGAAGTGTTTCTCCGTGTGTACAGGGTATGTGATCTGCAGGGACTTGGGAGACCCACTCGACACCTCCCGTCACAGCCAAGAAACAGGTGAATGTAGGCGCGGAATCACCGAGGCTGAGCCTACCCAGGCGCAAAATCGTGTACATCCGACGGGGTCTGACTTTCAGGTTGGCGACTTTCCGGCCCACTCTGCCAAGCAGCTTCCCCAGGAAGGGAAAAAGGCAAGTTTTTCTTCCAGCAACCATTTTTAGGAAAATGGCAGACTTACAGTATTAAACCAGGGGCGAGCGAGCGTGGGAGGCAGGGATAGCTGTTTGAGAGGCATCCCCGCTGCACCCATCAGATGGTTAGCGGGGTAACAACTGGCCGGAAGAGGTGAGGTGCTGTAAGTATCATCGTAAACTTAGTTAATTCAAGTATCACCAGCATCAACTTCCCGGCATATTGGCGAGGTGGCTCTTTGGAAAGGGTTCCTGCGACTGTGATGATTTGCTGCTGTGCCGTGATGTTTATGGGCTCAATAAAGAGAAGGTTCTAAAAAGATTATGGGCACTGAAAGAGGAAATATAACCTTTTCTTTGGGAGAGTGGAGGAAAACAGACTAAACATTTTTGGAATTTCTTGCCTGCCATGAACAGGTGATGATTCCCTGTGGACATTCTCAGGTGCTTTACATCCTCCACAAAAGTCTTCAAGGGGAGGAATAAAAATCCCGGATAGAAAACCAGCCAGCTCCCTGCCCACCGGGCCCCGATGCGTCTCACGGACTCCGTCCATGACGGGGACCCGGCACCAGGCAGCCACGAGTCGGGCTCACCTCAGCCTGACCTGATTTGCTATCTCTACAAAAAACACCAACAGCCTCTTCATCTTTAAGCTGTCTTCCGGAATTATGACCAATCATGGGAAGTGAGTCAAAGTGTAATCAGACCTGGGCAAGC